>JAEMWC010001692.1:0-96534 GCA_016490735.1 Pachyseris speciosa | reverse complement strand
TTCGTGGCAAACAACATCAGCAAAGACAGGTTTTACCGTGTGCTAAATGGGGTGAATAGTTTAGAGTGGTACTGTATATGCTGAAAGAGAGTGAGTTTAAAGATAATTTGGATTTCAAGGCAAAAAAGTGATATACACTCTCTTTTTGCAGAACATCCTTCAATGTATCCATACCTGAAAAAGCAAATAAGCATTCTCTAGCACAGGGAAGCAGGCTAACAGGACAGTTCCTTGTGTCTGACAAGAGCCTGTGGTATCCTCTACCTTTTGAGATGCTAAAAAAGAGAAAAACCGAGTCATAATTCCCTCATGTACAGGAGAATTTAGTATTTTACACTTGTAAAAGAAAAAGAAAAACTGGAATAAAATTTTTTTTAATAGATAGTCCTTCTTAAATAAAACTTCCAAGATGGCCTAAGATGAATTTTCAAGTTACAGTGCTAACACAGAATTTCTTTTGGGAAGTCTTGCATATGACCAGAGTATCTTCAACAGAAGACAAAGATTTATTGGCCACATCAAGAGGAAAGAACTGGGCAATAACTGCAGGACAGACTTTATTACTTGCACATGGGTGACGACATTAGAGAGGAAGGATTTGTGTGCCCCTTAACTCATTCCCCCCGTCCAAAAAACAGGCAAAATTGGCGACATTTACATTTATTTGATATCTCCACAGGTATTTACAGCAGTGTGCAAAGCTATACCTCATTTGAAAGAGGAATAAAAAAAGCTATGGAAAACACTCCTTTTCTCCTCCAGAAGTCCATTACAGTTTGGTAAAAAAAATTCAGAAGGAACGTAATTTGCATAATTTATGCAAACAAATTCAAGGAAAAAGTCACTTTGTCTTACATGAAGTTGTGTTACAGTAAAAAGATAAAAACAACATTTTCCTTGTTTCATTGGCAAAAAGGCACCAAATCTGCCTGAAAAGAAACAAAAACAAGATTTTCTGCATCATTTTCAGTAACACCTACTTATGGTGAAAAAAAGGCCAAACAAATTTTTTTTTTTTCAAAAATTTTTTGGTTTGTCTCATGGGGGCATTTTCATGAAAAGGTTATAAAATGATGAAAAAGCTCTCCTAAACTGCTGACAACCCTCACTGACAAGGTTTTTGAATATTGTTAGCTATGAGTACCGCATGGCACAAAAGGCCAAAAACAAAAAAATTCAAAAAAATATTTGGGTGTGTTCTACATGGGGGACTTACATGAGAACATTATAAAATGACGAAAAAAAGCCCTCCTAAACCTGACAACCAACAGTGACTAGGTTTTTGAATATTATTTCCACAAGTACCGCAATGCAAAAAAATAATAATAATAAAATTGAAAAAATGTTTGTCTGTGTCTACATTAGGAGGTTGCAGGTCCCATAGGAGCAGCAACACCACAGGAATATCTTCACCGGTGTCAGAACATCTGCACTAGTGTCATCACCTATCATCACTTTCATAATCAAAATAAACAAGTAAAGAAACTATAAATAACAAACATAAACATAAACCAAATAAATTCATCACTGACCATCAAAAAGCCTTGTAAATTATTTGGCCAGAGAAAAAAGACACAAAGATAAATGCTCTCTCCACAGAGAAACAAACAAAAAAGGTTGAAAGACTGCAGTATTCCAATGAAACAAATAAAACTAGTGCGTGATATATGATACTTTGGCGTCCCACGCAGCCTTCGCGTCCCCACGTGACTTTCGCGTCCTTATGAGTGAATCAAAAAAATATTACTCTGGACATCAAAATCTTTACTTTCTCGCAAATTTATCCAGCTTTGACCACGCAGATATACATTTGGGAGACTATTTCAACTAACTGGCAGGTTTTTGAACGTAAAAAGATGATTTCAATCGCATATCGATGTATTTTGAAGACAACACACTCGATTGTCCAGCAGATGCAAATGTGACGTTCTGAAGGTGACTGTTCGCTTACCTCGAATTTTCATCTAGATCGTAAAGCTGGTGATCTAAATCGCTCTCCTCACCTGAAGACATGCCTTCAAAGTCGTCATCCAATAAATGTAACTGTCGCATGGCCTCATCACGACCGAATAATTCAGTTCGCGATCTCCTGCTCGCGGACGCCATGATACTCCCAAATTCAAAAATTCACCTTCCGGCGACCACTACCTTATATGGGATGAAACTAGGCCCTGTGATTGGTAAATCTATAAGCATCCTGTGTGCCAAAATTGGAAGCAATCGGAAGTAACACAATTTTTTAATATTTTTTTTGCGTATCGTTCCTGGAGGAACGATATTTAAAGGGCCGGGGGGAAATGAGTTAATGTCAAATCAAATCAAAACAAATCAATTTATTTAACCTTGATAGCGTGGGGAGTGGTTGCCCAATCCCCCAAGCAGGGGGCTCATGTATTAAACGTCCTAGCATTCCGGATCGAATTTGAATTTAGAAGTGTTGGTTTTTGAGGAGAAAACTGGAGTACCTGGAGAAAAACCTCTCAGAGCAGAGAAGAGAACCAACAACAAACTCAACCCACATATGATGTCAAGTCCAGAAATCAAACCCAGGCTAAATTGGTGGGAGACAAATGCTCTCACAACTGCGCGTTCCCTGCTCCCCCAACGTGAAGAAGTAATAGGTGAAGGTGAAAGGTGAAAAGAATCAGGCTTTATGCCTTGAAGGGAATTGAAATGAATCTATAAGACAACTTACCAAGTCCCTTGCCATCCTCTGTCACAACTCTCTCAAATATTACCGACACCATTTGCCTCACCGTTGCTGCAGCAGTAGTGCAGATTGTTGCATCTTTAGTGAAATACAACTTGAAACACAAGACCATGGCCTTCGGAGGGGATTAACATGCAAAACAAACACAAAAACATCTTGTTTAAAAAAACATCAAAGAAACATCTATGGGGGGGGGGGGGGTTGGGGTTGGGGTTGGGTTGGGGTTGGGGTTGGGGGTACTCCCTATAATGGCCTTTATGGGGAGCCTCCACCCGAAAAGGGTACGTTTTTCACGCTTCAGGTATATGAAAGGGTAGGGATTTCACGAGTCAAAGTAAATGAAAGGGTAGGGAAATCTGTCATTTAGGTATTTAAAAGGGCCTTTCATTAAAATATTTCGAACACACATACCTTATGACTGTATTGTTTTAATTTATTGAAAATGACAAGAAGACTTCCTGTTTTAGGTATACGGAAGGGGGTACTTTTTGTCAATAAAAGGTATACAAAAGGGGTACCTTTTCTGTCAAAAATGGTATATAAAAGGTTAAGGGGTTGGATCTAGGTTCATGTCAATATGATCACCACCTCCACCATCATCATCAGTCAATAAAAGATTCGCAATCGGTGGAAACTTTTAAACAGAAACTTAAGAGACATTTATTTTTACAGGCTTATGGCGGACAATGATTTTTATCGAGTACTACTAGTAGGTAATGATAATAATGATGGGAATTTAATTTTTTTTTTATATTGTATATGATAATTTTAATTTGTCACCTGTAAAGCATTTTTGGACCATAGGGAAAAGACGCTATATAAATGTATTGTATTATTATTATTAGTAATGGTAATAGGACTGAGTGAAGTACAATTCAGGGAGTAATCGGGCGAGTGATTTCAAATTGGCCGAGCATGTAGCACGAGGCTAATTTGAAATTATGAGCACGATTACCCCTGAATTGTACGACACGAAGTCCAATTACCAATTAATTGTGTAAATAACAAAATGCGAGAAACTCTAGAGGTCAACTTTTTAAATTGTAAAATGTATATTTGTACAAAATAACCAACGGAAATTGTTGCTATTTTACAAAGTGCGAAAATTGACAACTGAGACGACATGGTAGCTACTGCTCAACATACCCAAATAAGGTGACTGTCCGATTTGGCCTGTCCGATTACAAGTGTTTGTAATCGGACAGCTCAATTCGGACAGTTTGGACCTGAAGCAGTCAATTAAGACACAAATAAAGGCTGTTACGACCCAATCATATTCAAGCATTTTGTTATTGACACAATTATTATTATTATCATCATCTTCATCATCATCAGTTTACATTGAAACTGACCAATGCAAGTGCTAAAGTGTAGCTGGACAAAAAAATGTACAACCCAGCTCCCTGTGACTTTTCTAATTTTTGCATAAAAGCTCAATTAATGCCTTGTCATTTTTACAAAAATATTATGGAAAACTATGGCATCAAAATTGATGTTTTATATGGCAAGTCATTTTTACACAAGTCATTGTCATTTTAACACAAATTTATGAAATTACTACTTGTATTTGCATTTTTGTTATCCTTGGTTCAAGTTTTACTTTCTTGTGTTCTTGTGTGTGGTGAATGTATGATAATAAGTCCAAAACAAAGGAAAATAAAAATTGAACCAAGGATAAAATGGAACCACAACAACTACACCACAATAACTGGAAGCCCCTTACAACTTTGATAATTCAAATGTTTAGGCCTTGACCACATAAATTTTTGTGACAATTGATTTCATTTTTTCAGCCCATATTAATATAAAATAATATTAAAACTGTCAATAATACAGTGATAAACAGTGCTGTGACTAAGTAAGATAGAGTTCCCAAATCAAAATCCTATGTGATTTTTTGAAAGACTAAAAGAAGAACATCTCATAATTAGAAAGAATTACCTTATAATTTTAGCTATACACTGTAAATATACATTTGGCCCCCATGAGCCCTCATTCTGACCTATACACATCCCTAGAAAACACTTTTGAAGACTGAATGTATTGATTAAGAACTGGTAACTGAATACTATTTGTAAACATTTGAACTAACCTTCCCCAGGCTTTCTCCATGAACAAGATTTGATGTTGTAATGAGAAGAATAATGGTTTGAAGGATTCTCAGCTCTTCTAATCCACCCTCCATCAACTGCCATAGCGCACTTACGAGGTTAATAGATGATGACTGTGCAAGACAACAGAAAGTCAGAAAACATCTCAGTTCAAAATTGACATATTGTGATATCGCTTCACGCCTGAAAGAACAAAGACTAGCATTCCACTTTCTATAAAAATTCAAAATTACATGTATTCACCAATTAGCTCATCAAAATACAGCACAACTGGTAAAGATATACAGTGATACTACACACCAAAACATTTCATATGATATAAAAATTCCATGCATCTCCTCTTTATCCAACTTTCCCATGCTGTCTCTTACCATATACAAAATTAATAATTTTAAATTACATTAAAATTTCTGCACTCCAGTACAAACCTCAGACAAAGCTTCATTAGTGATGAGTCTCTGCACTGCCGTCAGCGAGATCTGCACCACACGAAGACTCTTTGTATCACAACCAAGCAAAAAAGGCTGTATTATCTCTGTTTCCTCAGCAATCACTTAAGTCAAAGATAATATGAACGAATTATAAAATTTCAGCATAAATTATTACAGAGATGCTAACACCTGGAGATTTTTTTTCATCTGCTGTCCAGAGTCACTGGCAACTCGCTGGAGCAAACTCGGCCATAGTGGGGGAGTTGGGTCGTGGATAAAAGCAGTTTTCAATTTTCACTGATCTGAGCAATGAAATGAACAAAAAACAAATCCTGAAAGTGAAAAGGTTAACAGCCCCTAACTGTATTTACCTGACAGACTAGCTATTTTTAACCCTAAGCCTCGTTTTCAACGGTAAACTTGCGAAAATTTCGCATCAGTGAATTTCCAAGGCAGTTAGAGTGAAGATAATAATAATAATAATAATAATAATAATAATATTTATTTATATGGCGCAAATTCAACTAATACAATTTTCAAATGTGCCTCATATACATGTATATGAAGTGTATATAATAGTAATAAATAATAACAATAGGAAAATCAAATCCAAGTTAACATATAAAATTAAACTAACTAACTTAATGTATGTGTATAAAATATATCAAAACTTTTATTTGTACGCTTGAATAAAAAGTGCAGTTTTGAGTTTCTGTTTAAAAGTACTAAAGTTCGACGTGCTCCTGACGTCATAAGGAAGAGCATTCCACAATTTCGGTGCCGCTGCCATAAACGCAAGAGTAAGAGTAAATTGTTTAAGGTATTTTCTTTACATTCTGGCGTCCCCAATGTCACGTCCCTGATGTCACGTCCCCATGTCCCCAATATTACATCCCCACATTCCACATCTCACATCCCACATCTCACGTCCCCATGTCCCACATCCCCGAACACGTGTCCCTGCGTCCCAGTCTTCAAGTCCCCATCCCACTTTTAGACACAGCCAGTCAATAGTTTCCCATATTGTCTCCTGTGCTATGTGGGTGTGGGAACTTACAAAATGTGTGATGCACAGTGTAACTAGACAATGTATTCTGGGCTGTACTTCCTCCTGGTACAGAGTGTCCATGGCTCAATTTTTGAACAATTTTTCTTTTTGAAACATCACTTGAGCTTTTGACACTCGAGTAAGTTGTTTAATGCAGCAGCTGATATCATAAATTTGCATATAAGCAGTACGTAAGCTTAAGTTTAAGTTAAAAACATGCAGGAAATTGTCAGTAAAACTTATATTTACCCTTTCTGATTTTTATGTTTTTTGTTTTGGCAGCACTGATAGTTCTGAGGCGTAAGATCCCAGCTTCTGCTGCCTAAAATAATCAATGAAAAAAATTATCAGTTATTACCACATAAAATACAATCATCATGAAATTTACAACAAGAACAGATGATTGCAAATCACTTTGATCCGAAAAAACAATCTGTTGGTATGTCAGACGACTCCTTTAAAACCCTAAATTTAAAATACGAGGTTTTAGCAACAAATAAGTGCTGTTTCTAATATAAAAATTATTTTTCACCTCCTTAACTGGCTGGAATTTTCGTCTGGTCTCGTTCGACAGAGCACGCAGATCAGCCTGTACGGCGTCAATAAACTTCTTAGATCGCTCGTCTAGGCCTCGCGACATATTCGAGAAAGTTAACACCAGACAGTGTAATAATCCAGGGTTGTGTATTTCTTGGGATTGTGAACATTTGAAGCCATCACAAGTTTGTTTTCAAGAATATTGAATAATCGGACAATGGGAGTAGGCCGCCATATTGGATAGCTGATGTGGCTCGTACCAGACTTCTGAGTGAGTTCGATCCGAATCGAAAAGGACTAAGGATAGGAACACAATTTTGGGACATTAGAAGAAAAGGTCTTTAGCAGAAGCTTTGTTTTGGTCCAGTTCCACAAGGTGCATGACCTTGAGAAAGAGAGGACCATGACCTCTTAAAAGGACAATAAATCTACCATATCCGTTTTAGCTCGTTTTATGAGCCTTGCAAAATCTATAGCATTCGGTAACGAAATCTAAAAAACACGGTATATTTTTGCTGCGAGCGGCCTTGCGCATCCAAAAGTTTTGATTGGAATTGTAGCTTATTTGGGGCACCCAGTTTTTCCCGACTTTGAAGAATTCTTGACATGACTGTCGTTCTTCTAAATAGTTAGTGTTTCTCGATGTTAGATTTCGCAATTCAAGGATCTGTGACATCTATTTCATGTTACGAAATTATGAAAATACTCACGTAAAATTAGCATTTTTTTCCTTCAGCTGCCAAGTTCCAATCCGGTTCCAATATTGGCCTCTTCATTCCGTACCCTGAGAACATATCATGAATTCAAGTATTTCCGGCATAAAGTGTCAGTCATCACAATACATGTCTTGCGTGACTACGACTTCCTGTTGTCCTGAGCCTTACAAATTTCCATCGTTACGGACTTCAGTCGCGGCTCAACAGATGAACTCGAAAACTACAATAGTATACTCAGAAATCTCGCCTTGAGAAAATCTACATATGTAACATAAAAACATATTGAGCATTATGGTGTCAACATTTTTCTCCAATCAGCTTTGCGAAACCTTTGCCAATTTCCTCTGGTTATCTGAATATTTTCAGCTGTTTTAGTGTCCGGAAGGTTGCGGTTTAAGCTATCGAAACTTCTGGCAAAACCATTGGTATAAATAAAAAGTGATAGTACTCTATGCTCAAACATAACGGAACGCCAATTACGGAGTAAACTTATTCAAGTTGGAAACCTATTTCCACTTTGGTAAGTGAGATCATCACTTATGATTTGCGAAAAGCCAACACCTCTTACATCCCAAAGCTTAATAAGAAGAAAATGAAATTTCCAATTTCTACCAAATAGAAACAATGTGCAATGTTTGGAAGCGGGCTGAGGTTTTAGGCCAGCAGTAGAGTCTTGTGTTTTCGGGAAAATTTCCCGCTGGCTTTAAATAATAACTTTCGGAAACTGAAAATAGACTTCCTGCCTCCCTGTCGAGTTCTCTTCGTCCGTTTTTACCGATAAACTGTTAAGCTGCCATCACGAGTTAAAAGTAACCAATCATGAGTCCCTCATAATACAAACAGTAGGGAAATTTATAGTGAACCCCAGTTTTGTTGAGGAGAAGTGGTTGCCATAACAGCGCCGAAAACTGCGTGACCCCACGGGCCCACGGGGGAGGGTAGATTGCTGTATATTTACTTCCCGGATTCCAAAAATCATGTAATCAACATCACTTCCTTCTCCTTTGTGACTTCGTAACAGCTCTGGCTCTTCTTTTCAAAGAGCCAGTGTTCTCAAGAACTCGAGATTATTTTGGCTTCTTTAAGTTCCATTTCCTTCCCCGCATATTTCTTATTCCAATCAAATTTTCCATGCCAGCACACCAACATATCGCAAGACATTTCAAGGCACAATTAAACGATTTCAGCTCAATGAAACATTACGGTAGAACTTGCAGCAGAGCTCTAATAATTTAACGTTGGCGATAGAATTCAATCAAGACTTTCAAAACCTTCTGCCCGCGAACGGGCGATGAATTGTTCAAAACGCCTTGTGATGCTCTCTGTTTGTTTTCACCGACAAAATATTAAATTGTAACCTTCAAGCGATTTTGCACTCAGTCTTACCAAAACTACAGCTTTCCTGGATGTCTAAGCGATGCTTCCAAAAAAAATAACGCTTAACTGTCGAACGTTTCATTTGCTTGCACAAGGAACTTCTATATCAGCTATCAGTTCGAGGTGACAGGTGGGATTATGCCCAGACGTCCCTGCAGAGCAGTTCTTTCCTATATTTTGGAAGATTTTCTACGATTTCTATGCCTGGAAACTCTGATCTTGCGATGGATCGATTCACC
This sequence comes from Pachyseris speciosa, assembly GCA_016490735.1. Taxonomy (NCBI): domain Eukaryota; kingdom Metazoa; phylum Cnidaria; class Anthozoa; order Scleractinia; family Pachyseridae; genus Pachyseris; species Pachyseris speciosa. The sequence continues at coordinate 87,365 of JAEMWC010001692.1, read as the reverse complement.
ATTTTATAAATAGACCTGACCAAACGAGGACTTTCAAAATTTGCAACGAAAATTCCCTGTAAAAGCGTATATTTGTTTTATTCTTTGAAATTCGGTTTCAGCGGCTTCCCTTTTCCTGTGTTATGTTATTAATAATTAAGGTAACCGTGTTGAAAATATTAAAACTATATTAGGCCTGGCTGCCGGAACAGCCAATTAATGACCCGCCGCGAACAGAAAGTGTATTTTAAGTTGCGTATCACTTTTTATTCTGTGTAAACAATCAATTGGCAAAAACCGGCCACAAAAAATCTGAAATTCTTAATTTCCAGCCAGCTCTTCTAATCCAACTAAGACCGTAATTTTCAGAATCGGCTTGCACAGTTGGAGAATAAATTCATTATTCCTGATTTCTAATTTTAATGTGCCTCTGTCAAGCTTCGAAGAAGGAAGTAATTTACATACATGACATAAACGACTTCCTGCAAAACAATGCTACTTCCGCCCACGCTGTCATTTGCTGGCGATGACAGTACAGGAAGTCTTTTGTCTGTACAAATAAAACGAACTCTGCTTGCTTGAACGAATCATTTGCGTTTCGATACTAAGCCGTGCTTGTGAAACTGCGACTGAACGGTCATTCTTAAAGGTAAGGGAAAACAGTGATTAAGACATTGTTTTTAATGGTAACTGCGCGATTCTTTACAGTATTAAAACGTGTGGAAATCAAGTACGCGATTCCATTTTATCTCTGTATTATCGATGCAGTGAGCAAACCATTGTTTATAAGCTGACGAGACGAACAAATTTTGGCTTCACTGTATGTAAATTTGATTTGTTTTAAGCGATTGAAGGCGAATTTTCGCAATTTTTCATTTACTAGCGTGTTAAGTGCAACGTTTGGTCCCTTAAGATTTGCATATGAGGAAACGACAGCTCGCTGTTTCAACTTCAAACTGAAGAAAGCTTGAAGCTTTCTTCAGTTGAAGAACAAAGTCCAGACTGGTCAAATGTTTACAATTTCTTTTCGCAAACCGAGAAAAACAAACGGCAACCAGGAAGATGCTGACCTAAACGTCGTAATAGTATTAACTGTCTTTAAGCATTTCATCCACGTATCCAAAAGTTGGAACCCTCTTTCAACGGCGTTTAAAGCGGAAACAGGCACTGACAGGACTGTTAGGCTTTGGAGCTATAAAAACTCTTAGTTTAATAAGCAACTTTAATTTCAAAGACTCCAAACGTATCACAACACTAATTTTATCAGCACAAGGCGAGTATTATAAGAAGGAAGTGCTAAATAAATTCAAAATCGATGAAAACGGAGCGGCTGAAGGTTTGAACCGGAAAATGTTGACATAAAACGTTACCAGACTAGAAGGGAAAACAGCAGTTGGAAATTTCGGTCGATGTCACCCATCGAGAATTGAACAAGAAGTTTATTAATTGGTTAAATTCTCAGTTTAGCTTCAAAGTGTTCAAAATCTTGCTTAATTTCTGCCTTCAGTGTCACCAAGACCGGAAGTCTTAACGGCGCCAAGGAACTGCCTGGAGGTCACGAACAATCTACCCCGTATAATTTGCAAGATCTAAAGTCGAATTTCCGAGAAAGATTTACATCAATCCGATCAAAATACTGGCAAAACTTCCAGATAACAACGCGAAGATGATTTACAAAGCAGATTATAACAGCGAATTTTTTTTTTTTGAGGTTTCGTGGAGGGTCGACTGTAAACGAGGCTTGGAATTCCTGTTTTGGTAGTGACAATAATTCAATTTTGCAACTTCCTGTGTAATTTTCACTGATTGAGGTTTGCAAGGGCCAGCCAATATTCGCAAAACAAACTTCAGCGAGACTGTTTTTTCCGTTTACATTTGAATGAAAAAGGACGCTAAGTTATATATGCTTCTATAACAGATGAACTTGATCGTCGCCTGAGTTCTTTCCGCTATTTTAACAAACGGATATTTTCCCAAAACAATAACCCACGCGCGTAAGGTAAATATTGTTTAGTGGCTGATGTGAACTAAGTACGTATGGGTCAGTACTGAATGGATCACGTTCTGTCCACACTGTTATAAAAGGTCAGGTTTCATTTCACAAGGAAGTATCTCTTGAACCTCTTGTGTAGTCACACATCAGGATTTAGAACTACCTTGTAAAGCATAATAAACAGCACCACAGGAAAAAGTACTGCTCAGTAGCTTTATTTCAATGGTCACGCTTAAGGATTTCATTTACAGACTCAAAAGTTAGAACCACGTTGTACAGCATAACAAACAGCACCACAGGAAAGTACTGCTCAGTGGCTTTCATTTGAATGGTCACACTTCAGGATTTCAACCACAGACTCAAAACATGCTCGGTAATGCCTAACAGCGGAGCTCTATAAAGAGTTGACTAGATGCATAACTCTCTTGGGGAGGGGGCAGGATCACCAAAAACGGATTTGAACCGGCTTAGTTGACGGAAGGAATTACAAACATAACTACAGTAGGAAAATGTTTCTTTCTGGTTTGCCTGTCATAGCATGCTTAATAAAAAGGATTCAAAACTCTGAGGAGAAAGTACATTATTCTAATGTTTTCTTCCCTTTTCCTTTCAGAAAAGAATATAAAACTACTTTACACAAAACAAGAAAGCAAGGATCATGGACTTTGGTAAGTCATTAGAACAAAAAACAACCTCCCTACTCAGTAAGCCTCGATTTAAACATTATGCCTGTTAATTTTTTGGCATATATATGATCTCTTAAAATTTGTGAGATAAATTGACAACCTCGTATTTTCTAAATATACTGCTTCTGTTCTAACGCTTTTGAGGCCGAAGATCGCGTTTTCATTGTAAACATTTGGCAAACAAAGACAAAAAAATCACTGAAAAAATCGTACGTGATAAAATTTCCTGTCCGTCATATACACCTGTTTGAAAGTTTCTATCCGGATGTCGATCAAATTGTTGTCATTGTTTTTAATATGTGTTTTGTGGTTCCGTATATATATATTTTAGACAAGTTGTTTTAAATAATTGGCGACATTCATTTTTTTTTTTTAACTGCTTTGAAGTTTTCACATTCATTTCGTTTGACATGACAAGTTAACGACATCGCGGCAGGATTAATAGAAATGATGAAAAAAATTGCACGTATCACGTTTAAAAATGACAAATAATTATTAAGCTGCTCCTAAAGGAAAAAAAAATATATTGCAATGCTTCTTTCGGTTTCTGTTGAAGTGGAAAAGCATCAAATTCACGTGTATTTTCTATCTACGCATTACTCTTTTTCTGAAAGGCAATTTCCTTATATCGTACTAGAATTTTCTTGCCATCGAATTTGTCATCAATATTTCGGTGTTTGGAAAAATCTAATTCCTATTGGGGAAGAGTTAGCGCTGCCAGACGATTTCGCTTTTCCAAAATCACAATTTGTGGCAGGAGCCCATTTATGGGCTCCTGTTTGTGGCCAAAAAATTTCCACTCAGATAGAAGCGGGTTATTGTTTTAGCTCTCAAACAATGTTTGTTTTAAGCTCTATACCTATTTTATCGAAAAAGTTCTCATTAGAACGCGACTTTTGCTTTTCAATTCAACAGAACAGCTGCGAAAACCCTCCAAAACCGCAGTCCATCTTTGGGAGTTCCTTCTCGACCTGCTATTGGACGAGAAAAGTGGTCACGTGATTTGCTGGATCAATCGTGAGAAAGGAGAGTTCAAATTGAAGAACCAGGAAGAAGTTGCCAGGAGATGGGGCAACTTGAAACACAGGCCTGGAATGAATTACGATAAACTGAGCCGTGCACTAAGGTACTACTACCAGAAAGGAATCATTAAAAAGGTATGCATCGAGAACAATGTTAAAACAGTAATTTTCATAGACATTTGGTAGCTTCCGTTGTAACTTTCAGTTTATCGGCTGTATTAAACTAAGTCTTTTAATTTTTGCTCGAACGCAAAAGCGACCAAGTTGACGCTAAAGCGACAATTACGAGTATTTTAAACCCGAAATAGTCCTCTAAAAGATGCTAATTAGATCATATTTGTACTGAATGCTATTAACAATACGTTTCTTCTTTTTTAATTTCGTCCAGGTTAGCGGCCAAAGGCTAGCTTACAAATTCGTCAAACCGCCTTTCGGCAAACCAAGTGCCTCCACACCGCAAGAAATTCCCACCAAAACTAGCGTCGCGGCACAAACAAAGTCACCTACTGCAGAGGAAGTTGCAAAGAAAGATGAGGAACAACCAAAGGAGACTGGAACCAAAGAAGTAACAGTCATTCCCGGGGTGCCTTGCGTGCGAACCAACTCCCTGACACTGCCTCAGCCAACTGTCACCAGCTCTTCGTTGGGTTTTCGAATCATTCCTACCCCATTGGTCAGTCCAAGTCACATGACCTACCCTGTTTCTATTTACCCATATGTTGTTCCTTGCGTCTTCCCAGCATGTCGTCAGATTGGGATCATCAAGTCATAGGCAAAGAAATGCTGTCAAGCTAGAGATCGTTTCAATTGTGACGTCGTCATACACTTGAATAAACTAAAACAGGCTTTTACTTTGGCATAGTTACACAAATAATTAGTCTGCCACTATTGATTCTAAAAAGCATAGTTGTTGCGTGAGTTGTAGTATTTAACAAAATTAATTTGAGTGAGTCGAATTCAAATATATATATTTCATTTTGAAGTACATAAAATCAAGCAAATAAGTTTCTTCATTAATACTCCATCACATATTGTTTACTTTTACGTTTCCCTAATTAGTTAATGCGAGTGTGCGTGTGCGTGTGTGTGGCAAAACAAAAATACTAGGGTAACTTCATGTTAACTTGCATGACGCTAAACGCAGGGAAATATTGCAAAATCCTGCTAGTTATTTCATGAAGACATTAAAACTTTATCCATGTTTTTCTAGAATCACATGAAACCAGAATCAATTTTTTGTCGTGGAAACTTTCACTTACAGTTATTGTTTCGTGCCGCTCTCGTTTATCTCTTTAAAGTTCTGTAAGAACCTGCGCGAAATGTTTCCCTTTTAACGAAATGACAAGCAGTAAGAATTTTACTGTGTTTGTAAAGAATTAAAAACAAATATGAGGCTCTCGACATTTGAGAACAAACAATGAAGGAAGCAACTAAGTTATTTTATAGGAGAAAAAGAAATTGAGTGACAATCCTGAGTAACATTTTGTTTATTTTCGCAGGGAAAACTATAAACAGTTGCTGCGTAAATTGCAAGACGCTTGTCTTTGAAAATAAAACTGAAACTAGCCACTGTAACAAAGTTTTGCAGATATTATTGTTATTATTTCTGTAAAATAGAGATATACAAAACGTGAAATATTTCATCAGCGAGCTAAAGAATAAATAGAAAAATGTGTGAAATAAGATGAGTTGCTATTTTGTATATAACATTATTTAGATGCTTTTACGTTGTAAATAAAGACAAACACGTGACACTGTCCCTTGGATGTTTACTGAGGTTTGTAACCTAACCTCCCCTTTCCCGTGATCATTATACTTCTTTATTGGCGGGAAGCTTGCAACTCTTGCTACAAGTTTGTTAAAATTGCGAGGAACATCGGTACATTTTCTGTTACTTGAATGGCCCGTGTACCATGAAGGGGTAGATTTCAAAGCATTTCTTGGACGGAGAAGGAACGACCATTTTTTATGGTGATTTTCCAAGACACAAAGACAAAACATGAACTGGGACGTCTCCAGAAAAGATGTAAATCCTCAAACAAATTCCTCTTTTTCTATGCCAACCAAAATGAATTTTGCGCTATATAAGTAACAATATTCCTGTACCATTTGGCAAACCATGCTTGTCCCGGTCCGTTTTCGTACGTTCTTCTATTAATAAATTTGACTGGAAACGTTCGTATCAAAGGAAGAGTGAAACTCCGACCTGGTTTTTTTTTTTCTCGTGCACATGGTAAAGGATTAATAAGCAAAACAATCGCACTCAGTCTCACGGGTGTACCTACGTATTCTGCAATAAACGGAAAATTAAAACATTCAGCGTTGTCCGGATTATGTGAGCGCACGACGGAACATTTTTATTTCTCTTCTTTAGCGGAACGCCGTCCCTACTTCCGACCTCCGACTTCCCACTTCCCACTTCCGACGTCCGACATCCGAATTCCTTCTTCTGACTTCCCACTTCCGACAAATTGAACTAGAGAGCACTGAACACACAGCAAAAGATCTTGTCAACTTTGTTTATTATCCGGCCGATTTCGTCTGATCATACAGATGTCATCAGGGATTGTAACAAGATTGCTAAAGGAACTCGTTTCATATGATATCTGGTGTGTCATGGGCTCCTGAGGCTCCTGGGTGTGTGTATTCTTTGTGGGTGTTGTTTGCTGTTCACACACTAACTGGAACGTGATTTGTACTACAAATATTCAGATCAAACGAAACCGGTCGGATAATAAACAAATTAGAGTTGACAAGATTTGTTGCTGTGTGTTGCTCACTGATTTTCATTTTAAAAAAGTTGCCAAACTCGTAAGTCGGAAATCAGGTGTCGGAAGTTGGAGGTCGGAAATCGGAAAATCGAAATTCGAAATTCAGAAGTCGCCGTATATTGGAAGTTTTTCCCCATGCCTCGCCGCCTTTCATTTCAAAAAGAAATTAAACATTTTGTTACACGAAATCATTTCGAGTAACAAATAATAGTATTATCTGCAAGAACATCAGAATTCACCAATTAGCCATATCAAGAGATCTGTGCACTGATTTCAGAACTCCGATGTCGGAAGTCCTCAGTTGGAACTCGTGAGTGGTAATCCTAGTCCTTGGCCATGCGGCGACGGTTGTAACCCGTAACATGAGCAAAAACAGTCGTTTTGTACGTGCATTGCACATTCTGTGCTTGTTGCCAGTTTTGTGGAGAACGTGAACAGCATGACAGTATATTCAACGTCGTTCGAAATATGTTTTTTAGCTCTTGGATACTAACCATAAAGGCCCTGGCAGAAAAAAACCGAGGACGCACATTGTTGCGGACACAAATGTTCTCGCGCGTAACAATTGTTGCGGACACAAAATTTGTGTCCGAGACACCAAGATGTTTCTGATATTTTCCTGAAGATTTTGTTCCCGCAACAAATGTTTCCCAGTGTGCACAGCATGGAAACACAACATTTTGTTTCGTGTCACCCTCATGCACGTGCATTCTGTGCTTATTGCACGTGCAAATTCCAGGTGTGAGCGCAATAATGGCACTTTTTTCTTTCAATTTCTTTACTTCAACGTCCTTCATAGTAATTTGGTTCTTCGATAGTTCGCCCACATTTTACAATTTGAACAAAATGGAATAATTGAGAAAGAGTTACCATAAAAATAAGTTCTATTTTGAAACAGTTCCAGCCATCGTTGCCAAAGCTCCCCATTTCCTTCGAGTCGCAGCAAAGTAGCATTCCAACGTGACATTATTTCGCTTGGCTCCAGTGGGATTTATACCTGATAAAATGGGATGGTAACCATATTTTATGTATGTTGAGAGTTGCAAATTTGCATTATGCACTCCGTTTTCGTTGTGAAGGGAAAGAGAGCGAGGGAGAAAAACTGTAGAAAACATGGTATTCACGTTTTTCTCAAGGCGCAGCCTTGTTCATTGCAACTCGAAGAATTGATAACAACGGGACATTTCTACTTGAAACGGGAATAAGGGCGTGGGACTCATAAAACTGGCTCGACGTGACACGTTATTCGGAACTCTGCAATGACATGTGTCAAGGTATGATTTTATCGTATGGCTAAAGGCCCATGAAAACACTCACATTAATGTTGGCCAACAACGTCCACCATCGTTGGCTCCAACATGTTGGGTACGAGTTGAAAAACCAACTGCCAACATTTCCGAAAACACCCAACACGGTGTACAAAAGGACTCTACACGTTGGACCGAACAATTCTGGATGTTGTTGGCTGTGGAAACATTTCCAATAGCCTTGATGTTCTTGAAAGTTTGTCGCTAACAAGTTAGTTCTGTAGAAATGCGATATTGATGGAATTGTTTTGTTTTGGAAAATTATCCTTATGAATGAACATATTATGCACATGTTATCGGCTTCCCCGTGCGGTTGATCCCCTCGATAACCAGGGAGTAATGTGGGGGGATACAAGGAGATTGATGGACAATTTTAATGAATTAAAAGAGTTGCTCTGCCCTTACATTTTATATTTTGGTACTGATTTCTTTGTCGTCAGCTGTAAAACAACAAGCGCTCTTTTGGTTCATCCCCACACTGACAACTTTTAATTGTAAGAGTTATAAAGCACCATTTTGCTAATGATCGGTTCCTGGTGAATTGTGGGTAGATCCAGAACTTTGTGGGGGCAAACGGCCATCTTAGGACGTAATATGAAATTGTACTTTTGAACGTTTGCCCCCACAATTGTCTGGCTCTACCCACAATTCGCCAGGAATTTATCATTAGCAAAGTTGTGTATTGTCAGGAGTTATGTGATGTATTTCCCAGAAGACAAAGCGAGGATGGCGGCCGAATGAAGCCGTTTAAATCCGACTCTCATGTGCAGGGTGCTGTGCTTGTTGCAGATTAGCCAAACCACGATTCCCGCACAATCCCATAAATTAATTATTCATACTTTTTCTGATTCAAACTCCCTGTTTCAGTTTGTGTGAAAGGGTTTGTATCTCCAAATCAGGGGCTCCTGACCAAATACAATATGAGCGACCATATTGCATTGGATATACAGGGCACATTTTTTTTGGAACTATTCAGGAATATGATAGTCTCCATCCCAGCCGTTTTTGGGATGTCACGCAACGCTCCCCCAAAGGAGGGAGGGAAAGAACGTTGCGTGACATCCCGAAAACAGCTGCGAAGGAGACTAGGAATACGAATACTCGGAAAGGACGGTAATCGTTTTATTTGTTTGTTTGAGGGTGTATGGGTGGGGCGGTCCTATTCCGATCAATACTCCATTCATTCTGCTCCCTGTTGTTGGAATGTGGTTTACTCGGAATACGCAGAGAATTTTTGCAAGGAACTGGGGCGAGTTTCAAATTTTAGACAATATTTGTATTCTCGGTATTGAACTGGATCCAGCATGAAGTGGAGGCTCTAGCATGAAGTGGAGGCTCTTGCGGAGAATTACATTTACATACTAATTGTAATCGTAAAACCAGGAAGGGGGAATACGTTCCAGTATCCTTGACGTGGATTCTGGTTGACTTTGCTCTCTGTTGTACAACATAAACAGTACTTGATTTTACGGGAAGCTTTTACTCGTCACGCGCTGGCGCCACGGAGTCTGTCTGCTTACCGTAGTTCGTTTCCCTTAAAAATCAGTTTTAAAGCGGAAAGTGAAGTGATGCGGGTATTAAAAGCACATGCAGAGGAAGGGTGGTAAAAGGCGATGTTGTGAACTGCATGTACCTTAGAGGAGCTTAGATGGTAAACAGATCAGCGACTTGATTGACTTTTTATCGCCTTATGCAGAAAGGCTGAGGTGACTACGGAGGTCCAGTGAAATGCCATGTTTCGTACAATCGCCATTTTTTTCTGCTGTACTGATCACGCTGCTGCTGCTTTGTCACATAAAGGATCGGAGTGTCGACTTCTCACTACCGGTAGGTCGACGCGATCGTCGGAAATTGCCTGGTGATATATTCAACAGTTGAATAAACTGCGATCAGGCATCTTTAACTTTCTGGCTTGCTTGACACACTTTTGTTGTGTACGTCGGGTTGTAAAAGTGAAAATAATATTTTAAGAACATTTTAGAACGAATCTCTGCCACTGTAGCCGAATGGCAGCGTTTACTTAGATTATTGAGAAATTTCTTCGGATCTACTTCCATCCTGTTACTTTGTATTGCTCGTGTAAATGTTGGTAAACGTTTTTTCTAATAATTACAAAATGTATCGAGAAAGATTTGTTCCGTTACTCTGCTGTTGAAAAGTATAACATTTCAGTAGCGAGTTACGTTTGTTGCGTTACTCTGCTGCTGAAAAGTATAAGATTTCAATAGCGAGTTATGTTTAAAATAAATCAGCCTCGGAGTAAGTTTTTTATTTTGGTCTAATTTCTTCAAAGTGAGACTGACTTTCATGTTTAATACAAGTTTCGTTCAAGGTTTCAGTTTTGAGAAGAATGAGTCCGCCAGGGAACGTCCCGTGATTGCCGTCGCTTTTCAATCTGCACACAAGTTATTTCGAGTTGTGCAAATTTACCGCTAGCTATCGATTGCCGATATATATCGAAATCAGCCTAATACTGATATAGATTGTAGCGAACAGCGTTCAATCTTCGCTTCGTGGGAGCCCTTCTGCGTAAACATTTCATCAAGTTGATTCCCTGATCAAGTGCAAACCGTGACTCTTTGCATTTTAACAAAAACACTAAAGAACTGAGGTATTCCATCAATAAATTAAATACGATAAAGTGAATTCCAAATAAATAATATGGAATCTATTTTACTGTAGGACTTCCAAGAATAGGTTGAAATATTCTGAGAAACGTACGTGTATCGACGCTATCGGCTGCAGTTCCAATCGATCTTGTCATCTTACCTTGCTTTCAAACTCTTCGCGTTCGAAAACGTGGCTTGGGAAACGAAACTTGATTTCTACGCCATAAATTCACGTCACATCCCGTAGTCACGTCGTTTGGGTATTCTCTTTTGATTTCAGCGCTCAAAATCATGTGTTTTCTCTCTCAATGAATGGACTGCAAATGGATTTAAGGGCCTCGATTTAACGGCCACGAGATCGAGGCAAAAGAGGTGATTTACATCCTGAAAATCTCAAACGCCTCTCGCGCAACCCAGGCTGATCACATAAGGAGCCTGACATAAGGAGCCTGGAATGGTCTGCTGCGAAGCCTGGTGGCTTCGCAAAAAAAAATGTTTTCGGTCTGCAAAGCCCGTGTCAAACGCAGTCCTTCACATGAGCAGTATTTTACAGTTTAGGTCGACACAAATTAATCATTCAAGTTTGCTTGATGAGTCAAACGCGAACTTCACTAGACCACGCGTAAATAAACAGAGCGATGCTGAACTCACGATATGATGACGTAATTCAAGATGGCGCAGAAACGATACACTAACGCCGAAAAATCTCACCACTTAGTATCACAGGGATCCCAAGATCAGGATGCGTTCTACTAACGACGAACACAATGAAAAGTCTCATGAATTTGTGTGAAATTTCAAGGAGTTTGAAGAAGGGATTGTAATGGAGTGAAAATGTTTTGAAACACTTCCAGTTAGTTGACTCCCCACAAGGGCACTACAGGTTGCTAGGGAACTGTTTTGGCGTCCAGCTACTAATTTCCACTTCAAATTCCAATTTTAAACGTTCCTAATCATCAGACATAGTTCAAAATCCACACCGGCAAACGTCTCTAATTTTGAGGCTGCGACCCCAAAAACCATATAAACTCTTAAATTTATTTAACATTTGTATGATATTCATAAAAATGGGCAAACAAAGTGATTTTCACCTCAGTTATTTCCAAATAGCTGTTGCATCACGGGATTTTAAAGCGTCACAAAACTGAAAAATATTTCTAAGAGTTTATAAGGTTCTGGGGGACGCAGCCTCAAAAGTGGGGGCGTTTGTATTGATTTTGAACTATGTTTTAAAGTCCATAACTTGGTTCTGTTCAACCCAAAACCATCAAGCTTGGTCAAATGGCCAATCTCAACGTTATCTTTCATGTGGTGGTGTCAGTTTATCGATTGGTTAAGATTTGAAACTCACCCCCGTTCACTGCGAAACTCCGAAATGGCCAATATAGGTTTCTTTGGCAAAAATCGCCCAACCAGTGACGTGTACCGGAAGTCAGGTTCATGCACTCGGCCCAGACCATTCCGCGCGTTGGTCAGGTCATTTCCGCCAAAAGTATTCCGTTTTCAGAATTTTCATTTTTTGACCAACATTCTTTTTACTCTGCGACTACTCGTGGTAAGAAATGATCAGGGATTAGGCAAATCAAGCCTATTTGCTACTGAATGCGAACATGGAAGGATCTCCGACGTTTTCGAAGGCTGAAAAATGCAGACGATGAGCTAGGTTGATAGCAAGAGACAACTCCCAAAAATGCAAGAAAGAGTACAAAATGGAGTGTGAAAATATTCCAGGAGTGGCGAAGTGGTCGCTCAAAGAAAGTAACTGCAAGTGAGTCGCTGGGCTGGACTATGCGAAGGTGGACGAAGTTCAGGACGTAACTGTAGACCTTGCGCAAATCTCGCCTCCATCCTTAAATTTCTGGATGACGAAGTTCATGAGAGAAATTGGAAATCGCTCTCGTGTTCAGTACCCTCCAGGAGCACTGCATCAAATCGTCTGTGGGAATAATAGACATATCTGTACACGTGCATAGTAACGGGGTGGATCTAGGGAAGGGGTGCAGGGGGTGCACACCCCCTCCCCCCTTGAGATGGCATAAGGCTCTCTAATATAACTAGTCAGGAGCAGGAGCCCATGGGCTCCTGTCAGGAGCTAATGGGCTCCTGAACTAGTATATTCTGCGAAAAAGAAATCAAAGGCTTCTTTGAGCCAACTCATTCCGATGCATAAGGCTACATACCTACATACCTACCTTGTATGACAGGAGAGAGGCGATTGGTAATTTAATGTTTCAAGAGATAAGTAATAACAATAATCACAAGCTTTATCCACTACTTCCACCACCTTACCTTGGCACTGTACGAGCACGGAAAAATCGCAAGTTCCAAGTCCCACGTTTTAAGACCAATCGTTTTAGAGACAGTTTTGTTATAAGACATTGCCGATAGCGCGTCCCTTTATCAGTTTATCTATTTTAGTTGTATCTTAATTGTAATTTAGTGTTTACATAATGATAAGTTTTATTATTGTCAAATTCTTAGTTATCAATATAGTTGTAATTTACATTTTACAGTTGTAAAATATTATCGTAATTCAGCCCTCGGGTTGCAAGGGTAACTTTAATAAACTATCTATCTATCTATCCATCCATCCATCCATCCATCTATCTATCTATCTATCTATCTATCTATCTATCTATCTATCTATCTATCTATCTATCTATCTATTTATCTAAAGCTAAATACAGTGAAATCTCCTCGTAACGAAAGCTGTTGCCCTGATAGAAGCACGAGCGCAATTTAGAAACGATGTTGTAAAACGTCTCCTGGATATAGCTCGCAAAGCCTTTCATTAGGTTGAATGCCCAACGGAAATGCAACTGACGTAAACAACGCCGCGCCGTGGCCCCAGCGCGTGACAAGTGAGATTGTTATCAAAATGGCTTATAAAATCAAGAACCATCTTGCCTCGCAGTCTGGCGGGGTCAACATTGTTTACAAACGATAACCAAGACCTTTTTTACACTTTCAATATTCTTTTCTAGTTGCAAGCCCTTGTCTTTACCGAATCAACACTTAATACCATCCGCAAAATACATTTGGGTCAGTTGAGTTAGAAGAAAACAACGCGAACTGAAATGCGGGTTCAGTGGCGATTGGCGGTTTCAGTTGACAGCAGAAAAAACAGTATGAAATAAATTATAGTCAGACCTACGCAGTTATGTGGCACGAATTCACCAGCCAAGCTTCAGAATTTGTGAGTGGGAAATGTCCAAAAATGCCAGCTCCTTCTTCATAAGTTCTTCCAGCTGCCGTAATAACATAGACGTGCTAAACAAAGAAATTTTATCCACCAAATGGCGTAGAAAATCAGCTACTCAGTGATTTTCGCACCATTTTGTGACGTCACTTCCGTTTCCGTCTACGCAGATTTTTGTTCACTCCAAAATCCCCTCTTCACAACAACTCATTCCATACGCATGCGCGCATGAATGATTTAAAAAGTTAAGTTATGTGGTTAATTGTTGATGTCAGTTACTTCATTCCTTGGTGGTGCACCCCCTTCTAAGAAATCCGCCCCTGAGTGAGGGTGACGTAAACATGTCAGCGAGGGAAAATCGAAGGTAACTGTAACAATATTTTTCGGCCGTTAAAACTAGCTTATACTGCTCTGGCAGTAAAGCAATTGTATGTCGATCGTTTTTGTATCGCATGCATGATCAATGTATGGGTCTGCGTGCAAACACCCCTCATCTGGGGTGAATGAATTTTATTATGCCGTACAAGGCGCTTTTAACTTTTTGAGTCTGTGGATGAAATCCTAAAGTGTGACCATTCGAATGAAAGCTACTGAGAAGTACTTTCCTGTGGTGCTGTTTATTATGCTGTACAAGGTGGTTCTAACTTTTTGAGTCTGTAGATGAAATCCTAAAGTGTGACCATTCGAACGAAAGCTACTGAGAAGTACTTTCCTGTGGTACTGTTTATTATGCTATACAAGGTGGTTCTAACTTTTGAGTCTGTGGATGAAATCCTAAAGTGTAACCATTCAAATGAAAGCTACTGAGCAGTACTTTCCTGTGGTGCTGTTTATTATGCTGTACAAGATGGTCCTAACTTTTGAGTCTATGGATGAAATCCTAAAGTGTGACCATTCTAACGAAAGCTACTGAGGATTACTTTCCTGTGGTGCTGTCTGTTTTTCAATATTTTACAAGACGAAATTTAGGATTTTGAACGTGGCTACCTTCCTTTGAGGGTTAAAAGTATTTAGTGAGTATTTCCTTTTCCACTTTCCAGCAGCCTCCTTCCTGTGACAGCACCTGTTATAAATACAAACGGAAATACCATAAGCACACTTGTCCTTCAGGAAATGACGTCGTCACGCAATTAAAGGGAACATTTAAATTGCCCGAATGCACCACTGGGTCAGAAAACAACTTTTCTCTTATCTTGAAGGAGCACAACTAAAGATTGATTTTTTCAAATTCCCTTTCGGAACAGCTGAGAAACGAACATATCAAAATCGTTAAATTTGTATTTGAGCCCAGATTTGAACAAATTCGAAATTTAAAAGCATTTGTTTTTTTTTGCCGGCGTGGGTGGAGATAGGGTTTCGAGACAAATGGACCAAACATCCGACTCTTTGTTTGTTCTTAGTAGTCTTAATGAGCCCCAGCTTCCCCTTTCTGTGTATTTGTTTCTTTTTAAAGAGCTTCCCGCAAGTTACCCTAAGGAGTATTCTATTCTTTGATCGCACTCACGTGATAAGACGGCCATGTTGGTGCCAAAACAAAAGACTTACAATACTTTTTCGCTATTGTTCTTTCACCAACATGGCCGCCGTGATGTCAGGTGCAATCAAAGAATAGCCCTTCTCAAGGTTATTATCAGTCAACACATTAAATGACAAAGCACAATTTTCTGCGTTTATTGCAAATAGGCTGGGAAAACTGCTATTTTTCTCCGCTACATACTGGAATTACGTATATCGCAGGATATTTGTTGAGTACGCACACCGACTTTTAAGCACGCTATGACCATATTTGGATATTCCATTATTATTATTATTATTATTATTATTGTTATTATTATTATTTTATTAATTGATTTATTTATGTTTTAACACAGTCTACATGCATATGGTTTAATTCATTGACAATAGGTCAATTAACACACGACCTCTGAAGACTTCTCTGAAGCATATCATCACGCTTTTGTGTTTAAAACTGTCTGTACATAGCAATCCACCCTGTGAGAAAACAGACGCCATTTGCTGCAAGCTAACTGAAAGTAGAGATTTACATATTGGAACTAAACGAATATATTCAGTGCAGGGTAGAAGAGAAGCTTGTACAGGACAGCGTACCTGGGGAAAGCTATGCCCGGTGGTCTTCATTGTTGAATGGTCACATTCTATAATTTCATCCCAGAAAAAAAAAGGGCGAAATTAATTAAGGAACTCAATTTTAAGTTAAAGATAGACCAAGATAATTTTTTATCTGGAGCTAAAAACTACAAACGAAAACTTTCTTTGGCATGCCCGAAACACATCACGGTTCATGTTTGATCTTCAGTTGATCTCTTTGGCCAAATTACGCGAACAATCCAGTTTTCTTCATCATAAAAGTAAACATATTAACATTTTAAGACACCCTTGTGCCGGCCGGATGTGGATTTTGTTTTCCGGTTCCTGTTAGTTCGCGTACGAGCTGAAACCTGTTCTTGAAATTCTTAACTCAGTTTCCACGACACCGTTTCTAAGTCGCCAATAACTTGCCCATGTATCATGCGATCGAGGTGTAAACCTTGGCTTAGAGGTGCTGCATTGTTCAGTTGATTCGTTATCTCTGTTCAGCATTCAACAGTAGGCAGCTTATATTCAACTGATTTTGAGAGAGGTAAGTATTCTTTACCGATTATTTGAGGCACGATTAAGTCACTGTCTTAGAATTAGTTGGAATTCAATGGATCTTCGTGTTAACTGTTGCAAAAGCCACGGTGTTTAGCTTGCTTCTCGCTACAAGCTTTTCTTTGAATAAGATTATGGCAGGACATGAAGGATGAGTAAAAAAAAACTCCACGTCCATTTTTATCCTTGTTGTTTTAAAATGTAGCTAGTAGTAATTTTGTTCTGGAATACTGCACTACATGATAATTCAAATGAAATCTACTGATCAGTACTTTCCCCGGCGTGGCACTGTTCATTATACCGTAAGTCAGTGGTTGAGATCCTTCAATGGGATTCACTTAAAATCAAAACTCAAAACTCTTTAAGTTATAAAGTTAAGTAATATTCTCCTGTTTTCTACGTTTTAGAGGTGGGCTTTTCAAATGGTTTACAATTTAGAGCGAAC
This sequence comes from Pachyseris speciosa, assembly GCA_016490735.1. Classification (NCBI taxonomy): domain Eukaryota; kingdom Metazoa; phylum Cnidaria; class Anthozoa; order Scleractinia; family Pachyseridae; genus Pachyseris; species Pachyseris speciosa. Next base: position 70,702 of record JAEMWC010001692.1, on the reverse strand, counting down.
AAGTGCCTTAAAGGCCCTGGCAAACGAGGACACATTGCGCACACATTGTGGCTCGTGGTGTTTCTTGAGTGAGCAAACGAGCGGGACAGAACGCAAATGTTGTGCTTCCATACTCGGGTGCAAACTAGGAAACATTTGTTGAGGACACAAATTTTGTGTCCGCAACAAATGTTGCGTGCGCGGGCAAACAGAGAAACATTTGTGTCGGCAACAACGTGTCCTCGTTTCAGGGCCTTAATACAACAATAGAACGTTACGCCTTCCTTAACGGTAAGGTGGTATGTTCATTGATACATCGTAATTCTCCCAAAAATTATCACTAACAATGAAAATTAGTCAGTACAGATTACAGTCTATGCTTGGGACAAAAAGGATTAAGAATTTGAGCCACTTTTACTAATAAGTGTGACACTTTCCTAGCTGTTTCATGAGTACTAAGGTACATGTATCCGCCAAGATGGCGGACTGAGCCACAACGCACGTCTTTTGTCTTCGCTTGAGGTGTCTTATTAAAACAATAAATAAAAAGTAAAATAAAAGAATGCCAAATAGCTATCAAAACTTGAAGTTGTGGCCAAAAGCTGACTGACCTGAAGAGATCTAATATAAAACTGTTTTCATAACTGCTTTTTGTGGCTTGTCTTCAAGCCATTTTACGTCACTGATGAATTTTGACCACTTCCCAGATAAAAGTTTATGCTGAAAGTGGATCAGAAACAAAGTAAAACTGACAACGCTGACCTTGAAAACACTGACGAACGGCACGTAGCAGAAGCGAGTCCAATCTGAGAAGGGAACGGTTTGTCCTTGACAATTTCCTGCTTCCATTTGGCATGCTCGCATGCTTACAAACACAGACTCTTCGACTCTCCGTATTACTGAATAACAACTTGTCAAGAGAAAAACTTACTCGACTTTTAACTCGACACCGTGATTGGGTCTTCATATAAAAATTTCAAATATAGCTTTTTTTATTACAAATTTAAATTGATTAAATGTAAACATTGGGAACATGTGTCGTTTCGTTTGTGTTTACAAAAGAAAGACACTGAGTTTGCAAGCGGAAAAACTTGCCATGCTACGAATTCAAAGTTTGTTCAGTGTTTACAGCACCACAAGAGAAACAAAATGATTCTTTTTACTAGCTCACGCTGCGAGAAATGTATGAATCTTTAAGGAAACGTTGCAAGGAAATATGACTCGTTGAAATGACCGTAAAGATTCTCTTTACCGGTTCTATCGAGTTACAGGCTTCATTCCAATAAATTTATTTATCAATTGCGCAAGCACTTCCTGTTTTGGTTTCAACTCTATCGGTGCCCAGGAAGTTGTTTGTCACGTCCTTGTAAAACGATGTGATACAATAACATTTAAAAAGTGTATTTAATGTTAGTGAAGTTTAGAGAAATAGCATTGCACAAGAGATCACGGTACTGAATGACGCAAAGTTATGAAAGCGTTGTTCAAAGCCAGGTTGAAGCACAAGGCACTGATAATTTAAAAATTCAAAAACGTGTCACTGAATTAAGATCGTCAGGAGGCAATGATATGACTCGGAACTAGCTATGGGTAAGAGCTAAAAAATTGCTTCAAATTCTTTGAGAGAGAGAAATTCAGTTCTTCCACTGGTCTGTGCCTACAAGTATGAATAGTTGTGATGTGGCTAACCTGTTTACTTTGTTATATCCCATTTTATTACACCCATTTTGAAATCACTGATGATCCTTGCAATCTGATTGGCTCTCAACAGTGCAATTTATTCCCAAATTGCACCATTTTTTACTCTAAATAGCGTCCTTTCTGTAACTCATCAAAATGAAAGTGAAATAATACTAACCTATCAAATTTCATGGATAAACAAATAGTAATATTTACAAAAAAACTGTGTGATTTCAAAATGGGTGTAATAAAGTGGTAATTGAGCTTCGTGTCATGCAATTTTGGTCTGAAACCATACTTGTGATTTCAAATCAAACTCGCGCTGCGCGCTCGTTCGATTTTGAAATCACACGTATGATTTCAGACCTAATACTGAATATACATGAAAAAATTTCTCGATTCTGATTGGCTAAGAGAAATGCAGTTTTTAAGAAACACGATGCAGCTAAAAGGTAATTCAGTGCAAAAAAGTGGTAAACAACAGACGATTCTGATTGGTTAATTAACAAAGGAACTGAATTGAGCCAATCAAACGCAGCCTTTGAATGGCGCAAAGTCTGAAGAGCTGCAAGCGACTCTGCGAGCGAAAACAATGGCTGGCTTCTTGAGCAGGTTTTCTTTCTTCGTGACCGATTGGAATTACGAGTCCGTTGAATTCAACACTACACTGGAGTGACGCCAAGATTAATAAACAAACAAGGCGAAGATAACGAACTAGAAAGCCTGAAGGTAATGAATACAGCGCTTGGCAGACATTTAGCAAACAAAGTAGCCTTATAGCTATAGCCTGTAATTGTTTAGCCAGTTTTAAATTGCACTCGAAATCATGTGATTACCTATACAAATTGCACTCCACTCAGTTCAATTACCATTAGAAATCAACGAACATTGTACTGACATAACGGCTTTGCGGCCTGTAAATTTATTACTGTTAACTTTGGTGGTAAACTTTGGCCATCCCAATAAAATGCCTCTTTATAAATTCCCCAGCCGATTAAAAGGGACTCATCCCTTATCAGCTACATCTTCTACATGATCCATAAGTTTTTAATAACAAAATACTTTCGTTGACATCTTCAACAGTTTCACTGACATATAAATCATCTTCCAGAAAGCAACGTCCTGAACTCCTTTCAAATAAAGTGATAGATGGCTTTAACGAGCCAGTCATCAACGCTCTTCTGCTACGAATTTTTTTTTTGTTCTTGTCACTGACGTACGACAAAGAAAAACATTTTAAGTCCCCCGGAAAACGAATCTCTCACCTTTGGTAGATTGATGTAGGGTCACTTGTCTGAGAATGTCTAACTATATGTTATCTCGACGTTTGCTCCAAAAGCACAAAGTGCTCAACCGAGAGAGCTTATGTCATTAATTGGTTGAAAACTTATTCTCGTAAATTAATTTCTGCTTGCCGGCCATTATTTATTATTTACATACCGCTCATATCACACAGTTTCATGGCGGCTTACAACACTCTCCGGGGGACTTTACTAGACTGTAACTAATGACTGCCCCTGTAATGTGAATATCGAATTGGGACAGACACTGGGGTGGTCACAGCCAGAGTTTTGTTACGTCCCAAGTGGTTTTTTGACGTCCCACAGAGTCGGATTAAGTGAAAGTATTGTGAGACGGGGCCTACGGTTTATTGTCCTTATCCGAGAACACTCGAAAGTCTAACCGTTTGTAGATGTCATTACAAAGGCAGAACCCGTGACCTCCCACACGGTAGTCCGATGCTCTACCAACTGAGCTAACCGGTCGGTTAACAAGCGCGAGAATCATAAACGCAACAAATGGATAAATCTGCAAATGTCAAATCTCGGGGGAGCGTAGAGAACCAACAACAAACTCGACTTACGTCATCGTGCCGAGTCCGGGAATCGAACCCGCGTCACACTGGTGGGAGACGAGTGCTGTCACCACCTGCGCCGTCTTTGCTCCCCATTGTAACGTTGCTACATGGGATTGTTTTCTGCGAGTATTATACCATCTCCTTGCTCGAAAAAAACACCTGTTTTAAAACTATGAAGCAATGTTTCCCTATGGCAACAAAAAACACGGATGTTGCGTTATGAGAAGCATTTTTGCGCGCTAATTCGAAGGTGTTACCCACATCTCTTGACTTTGTTTAACCCAAACGCCGCCGACATTTCTCTTGTTACTTTGCCCACGCATTTTTCTATGATTAAGCATTGAAGGGTTAATTAAGTTTTAAATCAAAACAAAGTTCAACCAGCTCTCATTTTAAGGAAACCTCACTGCCTTGAGAGTCGTCTTACTTCACAACAAACCACAGAGAGCTGCCACCTCGAGGACACATTGCTTTGATGAGGTGCTCCATTGCAACGACTGAAAACGAAATTTCCAGCGAAAGAGAAATTCTGGAACTAACACTCGCAATTATGCGTCTTGCTTAATTTCCGGACACCAACTGTACAAAATCCGGCCGTCTCGTGTTCATCTTCTCCTTTCCTTTCTTAAAATGGACTGTTTCAAAATATTCACGTGCTCAAATCCCAAGCCACGCCTATGAATACCCAATTGGTGAGCCTTGTACTAGTCGAAGTTTTAAAATATCTTTTTATTGTAGTTCAAATATTATTTACTCTCGTTCAAAGCATCTTCTCAATTTCCAGCCCTGTGCTAAGTACTTCAACACTTCAATGAAGTTATTTCATTTCAATTTTTTTCAGTCCTGAGACGTTTTTACTTCATTGGGTTAACCCCGATGAGGCCGCCATGTTCATGTTACATTTGGGATGTATGCTTTCTCTTATTAAAATAGTAGTACGCGTAGTAGTGTTCATAACTGCGATGATCATTCACATATTCAACACCTCCAGAATTTGCAGACCTTTGCTAATCACTTCAACAATCAATAAATTAATTTTATTTCGTTTCATTTTTTTTAATCGACGTAGGGAGTTTCCACTTGATTCGGTTGCCCTAGATTAAAATTTTAAGGCCCCACCAGTTTAAACAAAGCCTGCTCTCTTGGAAGGGAGGTAATTGCATTCAACCAGGATTAAGTTAAACCGTGTTCATGTACAATTCATCAACAAGCCATGGAACATGGCGCTTCCGCCCAACAAAGTGCGATATCTTTTTGTCTCGAGAAAATTCGACAATTGGATTCATCAAATAGCAAAATCGGTTTATCTGAATCGATTCCAAGACCGAAGGTGCGTAACAATGACGATTGCGAAATACTAAGAGCCAGGAAAGCATAAAGGAAGTTAACTTTGGGTGGGTAACTTACGTCAAACAATTTCCGCTGCATTCAAGCGTTGTCATGCGTACGCGCATGCTTCGCATAGTGTAACTCGCATCTTCTGCACAACTGATATAAAAAAGCGGCTTGTTTATTCTAAAAGGTCAGTTTATAAAAAAATTCGCGACTTTATATCGACGAGCTAGTCCAAGCCATTGACGATAAAGAAAGAAATTCTGCGTTTAAGGACGGAGTGCATTTAAAGACGCCAAGTGAAAGAGCCTGCTCCGAGGACCAGCGCCTACAAGTAGGTGGTCTAATGTAGGGGAAATTTTTTATAAGAGTTCTTAAGAGTGGGCGACAATATGAAATGTTGGTGTATGCGGAATCAAAATTTCCCCCCTTTATCCGGATTTTATTGTCACAAATGCCACCTTTTGGTTATTTTCTGTGATAAAAAATCATAACAAAGTGAAAGAGTTTGCTAAGTAGCGGTACGTTGTAACTGATGCTTGTAAATTCTGCTTACAAAATACCTAATAAGTTTTGACGAGACACAGAAAGTATTTACAAACATTGAGCGAAAACTTCTCCCTTTACAGCTCAACAATTTACAGTTATTAAGCAATCGAAACAAAAGGAAAAAATATCTTTGCATAGGCTATAAAAATATTTCGAATAAAGCATAACGCATGTTCAGTTAAATTAATTTTGCATATATCAGGCCCAACGAGATCCCACGAGATCTTAAATTATATAGAATTAGTGTAAAAAAAATGCCCTCAACAGTTTTCGCAAATTGTGCCTGCTAAATTTTGAAACTTAGTTTAGATTTATTTTGTCTTTCATATTTGCTCACACTTTCTCGTGTTCAACATGTAATATGTATGGTTTTTGAACGACTCTTACTTACATACAAGCAGGAAATAATGACCTTAGCTTACTAAACGATACAAAACTGGAGAACAGACGCTAATTAGCAAGAGGGTAACTCAGGTCTTATCCCGATGAAGGCTTTACATTTTAGGGCGCCATTTACTATTATATCCGCATAAAATGTAATAAAGACTGGGTGGATGTCCTGTAGATTTGTCGTAAGGTTAAAGATCATAATTTTCGTCGTTTTTATGTAGCAAATACTTCTCTAAAAACTGCACAACAGTTGGGGCCTTGAGCGGAAATTCTGTGGAAAACATCACACTTTAAGTTTAGTTAAACGTTCAAGAACCCGTATAAGACTTGAGTTTGTGGCTGTCCAAATTGGTGATGTTCCCCGGCATTGTCCGCGGCTTGAGGACAAAAGCTATTCTCTCAGACAATGACTTTCTGCCCTCTACCATTTCGCACACTTCTTATCCCAAGTTTAGGGTTTTATCCTTTTCGGACTTAACCGTTAGACCCCCTTTGTTTGGTATATTGATATTAGAGCGAAAGAGGGCCGCTTTCATTCGAAATTTTGTCTCTTCATGATCACATTATACCACAGCAGCTTCAGTGAGTTAAAAGTAAGAACCACTTAACAGAGCGTAGCTATAAACAGAACACTGGAAGGTAATGCTTGGTTGCATTCAACTGAATGAATCCAAATGACAGCGTCAACTCGGTAAGGTGAGGAAACCAGTCCTACAATCTTTCATATCTCTCGTTCGATCGTAAAGTGCTTGTATTGGTAGTTACGGTTCCCAAGTTTTAGTCTGTTCTGATACCTGAAACATCTGGGTAAGCTTTACTTAATTAATGCACTGATGATAGCTCATTAAAAAGATATTAGTCAAACCTTGATACGACGAAATATACCACGTATTTTACTTCAAGTGATGACCAGAATGAATATATATTAAACCGTTATCGAGAAATGAATAGTTAACTGTAGGGAAACTGGCCATACTTTCAACCGAAAAAATAAACGAACGAGGCACTCTTTCAGTGTTCGAAACTCTTTAAAATTTCAATTGAACCATTGACTTTATCGTCTAAGCGAGGAATTTTAAAACATTCAGAGGCCAGGATTCATTATTTTTAGTCCTGAGAAGTTTGTACTTGATTGGCCCCGATGAAGCCGCCATGTTTATGTTACATTTGGGATGTATGCTTTCTCTTATTAAGAACACCTCCAGAATTTGCAGACATTTGCTGATCACTATTATAAATTAATTTATTTCGTTTAATTCATTTAATCGCACGAAGTTTCCACTTGCTTCGGTTGCCTCAGCTTATAATTTTAAGGCCCCACCAGTTTAAACAAAGCCTCGAAACTCTAAAATTTCAATTGAACCATCTGACTTTTAATTTAGTATTTCCTCTGAGGCGGCGAGTAGTTTTAAAACATTCAGAGGTCAGGATTCTTTCAGGAAACAAGATGCTAGGTAAGTTTCGAAAACACTCTTTGCAGGATTAGAAACGATGCGATAAGTTAGCTTTTCCTTTAAATATGACAGACTGCTTTGTCTTTATAAGAGCAACTTTAACTGCATCTTAATTGAAATTAATACTGAGGCCACTGATCTGCCTGTGATCCACATTATGTTTAGCGTTGTTCCTCAATTCGTTGACCAGGAATTTCCACTCGGACTCGCTCCGCACAGAATTTATGTTCTCGAAGCCGCGCAGAAATTTCCAAATTAAATTGATCGTGAATAGGCTAAAGAGCGCTTGCTCCAATATTCTGGCTCAAACACTGATGATGTCGCTTCACTCTCCACAAGGAAAACTAGTTGTGATTTGGTTTAACTTGCGCTCATTTTCTGAGCTTAGCGGGATTGGCCCTCGACTTAACAAGCGGTGACGAGTTTCGATTGACGACAAATGAGTGTGAGAAGAGAATCGTTACAGATAAGTTTTTGCGTCACTTGAAAATCTGGGACAATTACAAACTGTAACCGATCCTTGCGGGCTCACTTTCATTGGCTATACGCAGATATGTCATTAATTTCGTTGGGAAGCCATGTAATACATCCGGCGAATGATAAAACAAACAAACATTTACATTAATTATCGAATGAAGAAAACAAACCATAGAAAAATCCATTTTGCCCCTTATTTTGAAATCGTGAAACTTTCCAAATTAGGTGTGACGGTATTTCTTTTCTTAGAAGGGAACAAATCACATTGGCTGAGAGCTGTGAAATTCTGAGGTCACGTGTGACGAGTACGCCTAAAGTCGCTTGTATTAAATTCGGTCATGCTGTCACTAGGAGAGACAAGCGCATTCTATCTCAATAACGCTGACGCACTTGAACGTCTGCTGCGGTGGATATTTATCAGATGTGACGCGGAATGTATTACGAGTATGTTCGCTGACAAATGTTAGATCACGTTTTAAAGAAAACAGAGTAAAAACGTAGAGAATAATATGATCCAATCTATAATTGAACAGAAGAGCAAGGTTGCAGTGCGTCTAAGTTTCATCTGAGGGCATTTGCGTTTTAAAGGGGCACATCTAGCCCTCGAAGAGGAAATAGTCGTTGTTTCTCGTTCATTGTTGAGTTACTGAACACTTGAGAGCTTTTACATGACAGAAACTTGAGACGTACTAAATCCACTCGTGTTTCACGTCTTCGGTTTATCCACTCCGCAAACTATCTTCAGATTGGCCTTGTTACTTATCTAATTTCGCTTCTCGTCTGTGGAGGAAAGCTTTGCTCTAAACACTGACTTGACTGAGTCCATCCCACGAGATCCTTGCCGGAGAAAGAGTGAAACCCTTTGAAACAAGCCTTCTTTTCCGTTAGACATCCTTCCGTTCCGGTTCTAAATTATCTGACATAAACCCTGGAGGTCCCGCAGCACAAGAGATAACATTTGCATGTGCCATGAAATAAGATAGCGTGATCTGCAAAATATTAGATCGATAATTGATATCAATGTTTGTTTTGCGTATGATATCCTGACTTCCTGTCGAATTCCTAAACGTACTACCAATCGTGGTGGGTCCCGGGGATGGTGAGTGAAGCTAGATCCGATAGGCTGACGACTGGTTGTCATACTGCTCCCAAAAGTTGAAGTTTTGACTTCAAATCTGTTGTTAATCATGATGTTATAACAACTCATCAGTTCAGTCCACTGGTAGCCAAAGTTGCATTCATGATAAAACTGGGAATCAATAAACTCGTTTGAAATTACGATACTTCGTAATCACCTCCGCTTTCCGGCCGTCACTGACCTTTCTAATTTATGCAACTAAAATATATCAGCACGGTCTGCACTGCTACAAAATAAAACAGCCGGATCCTGCAGTAAAAGACTCTAACCAGCTATAAAATATTAATGAACGGTAAAATAAGCGAGTCTGGTGACACTGCAAGGCTCTTCGTCAGGGTCTTGCAGATTATAAGGGAAAATTCATATGAACAGATTGCCGTGCCGAGGCACGTGCATGTCCATGAAGTGAGCTAAATTTTAAATTTACTCTCTATACTCAGAATTTTAAGCAGGCTTAGAATATCACCTATGCAAATGAAAATGGGACAACCCGTCGTGCTCTTCCTCATGCAAAACCGGAGTTTAATGTCTTTGTGTATCGGTTCCAATTGCTATTTGTGTGACCTTCCGTAGCTCTCAAACCTGCTCCTAAAGCTTACTGTTCAGTTCTCATTGGATGATTCGTAAAACTGCACGCCTAAGAAACGAGAAAACTTTAAAACTGTGCTTTGGCTAGGCCAGAAAGGGCAAGCCAGAAAAAGGGAATAGGCAGTTTTGATTTTCTTATGCAAATCTGTTAAAAGGTCCGCGTTATTTTGAGAGACTCTGTGGGCGTACACAATGTAAGGCCTTATTTATTGACTCTTGTCGGGTGACATTGTGGGACATAAGCTTCACTTGATATTGGTTTTGGGGCATCAACTGGCCGAGAAAGGCGAAGACAAGTGACGAAAAGTTAAGTGTTGATAATTTCAAATAATTTTGTTGATCTCCATTGTGTGTTCAATCTACGGGTCTAATTTTCGCACAAATAGTTCTTAGACTGTCTGAGTACAAACCGCGTACTTGTTACACCGTGTTAAAGGTAATTATTGCTTCACAAACTGTCTTTATTTTCCCTCATCGCTGATGAAACACTATTTTTGGCTTTCAGAAATCTTGTTCAACTTTCTGAAGCGCACCAAAAATGAAAATGTCTTCAAATGCTTTTAAAACTGAAATGATTGCATTTTGACCAGGAGCTATATTCTCCCTTGAATGTGACCACTTTATCAAACATTCAGGTATTGCGAATTAAAGAATGATCTCAAAAGACATAAACAATTCAAGCAGACAAGTACAATCGAAAAGCGACGAGATCAGAACACTTTCATTTGACCAAGGTATGCGCTTTGATAATGGACTTAGAGGGTTATTCAGTTATATTATCTTTTTTATTTCCAAAAACAAACTGAACTGCAAAACCGACTACAGTTATGTTTCGAACAGCATAATTTATGCGTGGTCTTACCTCCCACACAGTCATACATTATCATACGTTGAAGTGAAGGAAACGGCTTACGTAGAGTTGGAAGTTATTGCGTCAATACAAAGACGTAATTAAACGGAAAATTCTCGCCAAGGAAGAGCTAAGTCGATGAAATTTGCAATAAAACCAATCTATTTACAGTTTTTTTGGCAGTAAATAAGGCAGCGAGCTTTATGCAACTAAAAGTTCTATTTTCGCCGACGTTTTGAATCACTGAAAGAGATAAAAACCGGATGTAACATAAACGACCATTGGCAAAAAAAACCTACGAGCTTCCGTAATATATATTGATCTGACCTCTACGTAATCGACTTTAGCAGGTTTAAAAACCTGAGAAATTGTAGAAATTTTTTTTTACCGTTTAAGATTGAAGACCAGCGAAGCACACCAATAACAAAACGATTTCGTTTTGGCCCATAATTTCCCGGCGATGATGTACTCTATCAGTTGCATACGTCTGCCGAAATACGCCAATCAAGATGCGAAATGTTTATTATTTGCACCGTTAAAATAGCTACAACATTTATCCGTATGATTTATCGAAATCTCATTTGTCTTAAAAACTCTAAAAAAAAAGTCGCATTTTATTGTTTCATTCAATCACCAGGAAACGTATCTAAGTAACATATTGAATGTATTCCTCCTCCGAAAAAAAAAAACACACGAAAATAGCAGCAAAATAGTTTTCTGGATATCTCGGAAAATTGATCGCTCGATCGATGGATCGATGACGAGATGGCTTTTTTGACGAATGTCACTTCAAATTGATTCAAAAACGGCGACATAACTTGTGTATATAATATCAGTGAATTGTAAATATTTCCGAGTTTGACTTCAAACAAGGAAATTTTATCTCATCAATTTAACCCCACGGTTGAACGGAAGCACGCACGGTCACGTCCGAACTCAGTGGGCACAAGGAAATTTTATATGAGCTGAATTATGTGCAAATCGATATTTCAACCGTGAAATAAAGCCGTGCCGTCCACAACGTTCAGCAGCGAGGTTGCGCGACGGAAGAAAATAACGAGTTGGTGGGCGTCCGTGTGTAGCGAAAACTTCACACAGGTAGATTATAACACTTCTATTTGGATTATGATGGTTTTGTATTATTTTTCCGTAGGTTTGAAGTGTGGGTCTTCCCTCTTTTGGCGCGAAACGCTGTTGTAAACATTATGCTAGATTAGAGCTATCGTTTCAGCAAGTTTCAGAACACAACGCAGCATAACGACTTTGACAGTCGTGTTTTTTTTCTCTTTATGTTGTCTCTAAGGGCCTGGTAAAACCTTTCGACCTTTTTTTGGTCGTTCTAATTACGTGAACTTTCAATGACTGTATAAAACTCGAATCATGCAGTGAAGTTTTTCCTGAACGGTGTGTAGATCTAGAAGAGTTAAAGTTTTATGATTCAGTGGGTTTTGCATCAGTTGCTGTGCAGATATATCCTTGGTTTTCGATCCCCAATACGGTCAAGACTAAACAATAGGAACGACAATTTTGCTCAAAACATCGACTGAGGAACTGACAAATATCTCAGTTGAGCTTTGCAGCTTCGGTATTCAGTAGTCGAATGAGCACAACAGAATTCAGTTTCGAGACTGGCAAATCATTACTCAAAAGTTAAACCATAGGAGTTACAGCTTACATTAACAGATTTTGAGCCTTTTTTCATTCAGGCTAATAAACATCTTCGAAGTACTGCACAGTAGCTTGCATTAGAACGGTCGCAGTCATTAGAATTTCAGCCACTCCAGACTACTAATTTGTAGAGCACGTTAAAAGAAGGTACTGTTTCTTATTTACGAGTACCTTTGCTAATGCATGGTTTCATCCAAACCTCAAGCGTTGGCAAAGCCTTGTGCAGCATAACAAACCGAACCAGAGAAACTGAAGTCTTTATACCCGTGGTTTTAATTTAACAGATAGACTTTGGGGTGTTCAACGGACTTTACAGAGAACTAGCCATTGAAGCACATGGGAAAGAACATTTTCGGTGCCAGTATGTCGGCAAATTGATTCAGTTGCGGGAACCATTTATCAATTACTGACTTGACTTCCGCGTTGAAGGCTGCGCTCTCCAGGTCCTTCCACTTGAAAATGTTGTTGTTTGTGAGTGCGAAACTTGTGTGAAGTTTATGTGAAATATCTTGGAAATGAAAACCATCTGTGCTATCTGAAAAGAATTCTGATGTATGACGCTGTCGATGAAGCTCGCGCCGGGTTTCTGTTACAATTTTGCAAAGTTGCAATTGCAAATATGCAAATTTACATGGCGGATAGACATGTAGTTTCGAATCCTCGAGACATCATGACTGACTGTTCTTCCAAAATTTCGGCAACCGTCCAAGATGGAGAAGCCCAACTTGATCGTCTGAACAAAGTTCATGTTTGTTTTTATTTGATCAAGTGAGATAAGGATTAGACACCCATACAAAAGTAAGCAAACCTATGACAATCTTGTGGATCTGTTTAATAAGCGTTCCTTCTCAACTTCCGAGAAAACCGAACTCGATCGGTGTCAGGGAAATTTTCTTTTAATAGTTAACACACATAGGTACAACAGCAAACTGAGACGCTTGTTTTATTTAGCACGGACTCCCATGTAAGGGTTAGGCAAACCGACCGTACTATTAAGTTGTTATATTCGTTATCCGACAAAACAACTTAGAGTGTTTTGCCCAAGCTAACAGGTTTCTAACATGGTTTAATGCTAGTTCAAAGACCATATTACATAAGGGTTAAATAAAATTTACAAACGTTTACGAATGGATAAGAATGCAAGCGTTAACATTGACAAGATAACGAAAAGTTCCGGTTTCGTGCGATACGGACTCCCAGCGAGTAAGCTAATCAGGCAGCTTAAACCATCCTTGTATGTTTTCCGGCAGATCAACACGGAGTTTAGGGTACGTTGGCCAAGCTAACACAGGGCTAACACAGTTTGATGCCAGTTTTAAAGACTTCAGTATAGCTGAATATTGCACCTGACATCACATTCTTAGGGGAAAAAATCGCATTGACTTTGTTTTATTGACCGCAACCATGCAATTGGTAGTAACACACAACTCAGTTAAATCATGTCATTATAATGTTTACTAGCAGATCAATGAGGGGACTGTGCCCAAACTAACATGAGGCTAACAGAGTTTAATGCCAGTTTAAACGCCGGGCTATTGACGATTGAATAAAATGAACAAAAACTTAAACCAATAATATGGATAGGCAAGCATGACACCTCATTCCAGAGAAAAAAACAAAGCTAATGTATAGACTATGTTTTAGTTGTTTTCTCCGGTAAAATTGGGTAATAACAGACTTCTTTTTCCTTAAACACTGACCCAAATCCTGTACATTAGGCTAATGCAGTTTAAAGACTGTCTTGCTGAGTATTATTTAAGAGGCACACAAAACGAACTCAGAAATTTAAACCCTCCTTGACTGTCTTATGGATAAGAGAGCCTGACATCTCATTCCTGATTAAAAACAAAGCTTGTATAGCTTGTTTTATCAACATTGAGGCGATGAAAAAAGGCTTGGCTTTGTTTGCCAGCAATACTCCACGAGTTGAGCAAATTGCTCGGCTTGAATTGTCGTTATATGTTTTAAGTCAGTGGCAGTTCAGTTTAGCCAGACTGTGCCCAAGCTAACACTGTGGCTAACATAGTTTAATGAAAGTTTAAAGACTGTGTGTAGCTGAATATTACTTATGAATTAAACGTACGAACAAACTTACAGTAATTATCTTATGGATCCGCAAGAGTAGATTCTTGAGGAAAAACAAAATTGTTATGACTGATTTAGCAACATTGCTGTGATAACGGCAAACTAATTAACTGTTTAGTTTAACACCGAATCCAGACAATCCAATGCTACGCTTAAATTCTTGTTATTCTTTATTCGGCAGATGGCTAACACATGACGCTAACACAGGTTAATGTTAATTTAAAGACAGTCACAGGCTGTCCAGCTGAACAGAACTGACTAATTAAAGATTAAACTAAACAAACTCAAACCGTTTAAGCAAGCGAGGCAGCTAATTCCTGGGGAAAGTAAAACAAACTACACTGCGATTTATCAACACTGAGGCGATATAGCTAAAGGCTTGTATTTTGTTTAACTGCAACATCCAATGAGTTGAACAAACTGGTCACCTTACACTGTCCTTATCTGTTTTCCGGCACACTAAGTAATAAGGGGCTAACGTTGTTTAATGTACTAAGTTTGAGTTACATCTTTTCAGCCGGATCTAGATCTATCTATACTATTCGCTGCGGAAAATCTTGAGGTAGAGAGCCACATTTCTCTGAATGCCACGCTGCTATGGGCTTTCCAAAACTCCTAACCGACTTGTTATTCTTCCCTCTAAGAGGAATTTTTGTTTTGCCGAAAAGAAATTGAATCGTCCCACACAAAAGTTTGAAATTTCACCACATCCTAATTAGTTCACCTGGACTTTGACCATCTCATGACGTAATATATATGCTTCGCGCTCAATCACCGCTGAGTGCCCCAGGTTTAACTGCGATCTTTTCTAATTCCAGGTTGATTAACTGAATTCGAGCGGTAACACTGAAAGAAAACCACGATGACGGGTAAGCGTTTGTATCTGATCATAACATTTGGAGAGCATCAACCAGGCTTCAACCAGGCCCCAGTTATTCAAAGCGGTTAGCTTTATCCAAGACGGATAGGTTTGTCGCTATCCAGCGGCTTAAAATCGTGGTGTACTGCCTTTTATCAACACTTATATCCGTTGTATAACCAGACTTAACTGTTGGATAAGTTCTTTGAACAACTTGGACCCGAGATGATTACAAATTTGGTTGTCTTTTACTAGACCCTTATATAAACCCTATAGTCTTCAGTGAGCATGTCCATTGATCGTTAAACAGCTTACGCCAAAGGATGTTGTCTAGGAGAATCTCTCTCAATTTTTTTTTGTTTAGCTGTTAGACCAAAAGCGTCCAGGATATCTCAAAATGTAACTGGACAAATTTAGTTCGTCCTGTTTGATGCGAAATAGCAGTGGATATATGGACAAGGGGTGAAATATTTCGTGCATGAAAGACCATTTTCACAGTTTCGAAAGAGGAACCGGGCCTTTACTTATCATAATAATAATATACTTATCCCTTTTTACTTTTTGTACGTGTTAACTGTACATGATTATCTCCTAAATCTCCTAAGTGATAGCGGGGCTTATAGACATAACACAAATATGAACCTACCAGCGTATGAGGTTTATTTTCGAAGCTAACTTGATATTCTGGTTTTCTCTTGTTGTCCATAATTCCTCAGTATTATTTTAGTTGATTTTTTTATGCCTTTTTTTATTTTTCAAGCTACCGATGCCTAGCCTCGAATCCTCCAACACGCCCTTATTAAATAGGTAACAATTCCTTCGCTGAATCGCCTCAAACATTAGAATTTTCATTCGAAGAAATGTCGATGTCAACTCACGCGATATGTTTTCACACGGAACTTCACTGTCCTTGGTTTTCATAACGATATAAACCTTATTCCAAAATGGCAGGAATTTATTATGCTTTTGTTTGCATGTTTATAAGCCATCTTTGCGTCATTCTCACTCCAAAATTGTTTTGTATTTTGTACATGTTGACGAGGCATTTTTTTTAAGAGGGCTTATTAACATGCAAACAAAAGAATAATAAATTGGCTGCCATTTTGGAATTAAATGTATGGATCTTATATATTTTGCTTGGATAACAAAAAGCTCTCTGGGAGTCGAAGGTCTTCAAAAAGGCAAGAAAATCTCACAAATTTAAGAGAAAACAGTCCCTTCCCAAAACTTATAATTTTTGACCAACTATAACTTAATAACTTGTTGATTTGTTTAAAGATCGTCCCAAAACTGACAACAATGTTTTATTGTACGCTAATATCCCTCGAAGACAAGTCTTTTAAACGCCTTCGATATAGGAGCTGAGCAGTACGGAAGAGCAAACTAAGCCTTTTTGGTGAAATGCTTAAGGAGAGAATATTGATAGAAAAATGCAGCATTGATGCAGAGACGCAGGAAAAGGAAAAAAACTATTTTTAACTGTACTCTATTTCGAACGCTACCACCAGTGAAGGATTTTTCAGGATGTCCGGATCGGGATTTGTTCTGCGTCACAGACTTTATCTGAAATGCTGCACTAGATTAACTCCAGTTGGTGTTGTCACATTTCTGTTCGGTGGAGGGTAATTCGCCTCAGGCTTTCGGTGTCGATTAAAGAGTGCACTCGGATTTTCGTAACTAAAACGTGGCCTAAAAGATTCGAAATTGGGAAATTATAGTCCCTGAGGCTTTCGGAAAGGTCGTAATTGCTGTTTTTGGCAGTCTAAAACGTGAGCTAGCTTTTTCGGAAAGAAAACAGTTCCCTAGAAAGTTCCAGGAATTGAAAGTTCATTTCAGCTTGCATTTCCTGAAAGGAAGATTTTGTTCCCTAACATTTTCGGGCAATTAAAATTTTAGCTAGCGAATCCGAACAGATGAACTTCTTCTAGCTTATGAAAACATCGCTTTAAACAGACTTAAAACACCATAAGGCACTTAAAAATGCCTTTCTACAGCTTTAGGTTGATTTGGCTCGTTGGGTGCCGGCCTGACAAATGATTCCTTCGGAACTCTGTCTTCCAATAAGATGTTGATGTTAGGGCGTTGATATTAAAAAACTATAAATGAACGGACGAACACGTTTGAAAGCTATTGGACAATACATTGCCGAGTTGCTGCTACGTTTGCTGATAGTTGCATGTGGGTCTGTTAGTCCCCTGTTACGGCTTTGAAGGAAGCCTTGAAGTGTACCATTGTCCAATCGTCAAATTTAGCTTGTAATTAAACGTTGCACAAAGAACTGTAATACAGGTTGCCATAATTCATACGTTAAAAAACGAAATAGAATAAAAGAAATGACCTTTATTTACCCTCGACAGTATTTATACAATTATAGCACACTAAGGATAGTGGGACTGAGGAAATGCACGAAACAAATAATAGCTAATAATTTAAATAAACATAACAGGTTAAGAATCCCAACTGGCACCAGTTGGCTGTTCAAGCGTGGCCGAGCTAGAGCTGGACAAGAACGTTGAATTCAAGACTCGTCGAATCTAACGCAAAACTGGAAATTCACAGATTTTTTTAGTCAAATGATAGCACCCCTAGACACTGAAAAAGTGATACAGTTGAGTTTGAGACATAACAGGGCTTAAAGGAGCAAAGTACACTAGTATAGGCGCTATTCTTAAGATAAACATTTGCGATGCAAATGAAGAGCAACAGCAAATCGAAGGCATTTGTGAAGAGATTTCTGTGCCTTATTCTACAGAACACAACAATGAAACCAGAGAAAGGCGTAAAGAAGGCCGAATCAACAACACGCTTCATTTATGGGAGTTTCTACTCGAGTTGCTGGAAGACGAAAGATATGTGCCACTGATTTCATGGACCAGGAAAGAGGAGCGAGAGTTCAAGATCAAGAGGCAAGAAGACGTGGCACATAAGTGGGGCAGACTGAAACAACGCGCGAGTATGAATTATGACAAGCTCAGCCGGGCGCTGAGGTATTATTATCATAAAGGCATTATAAAGAAGGTGAGTCGGATCGCCATTGATAACACCTCTTTGAATAACGTCCTACTGTATCAGCAGAACTTGGAAGACATACATGTCCATGCTCAATTCGCACCACCCAAACATTGTACCGTGTTACGCGTTGGTTTCTAAACATGTAGAAGAGGCACTAGCGATTTTAAACAGTCGCAGGCGAACTTTAATCAAAAGTTAGCTAAAGAGTATTTCATGTTAGTTTTGTTTATTAAATGCAGTGCAAGATGGTTTGGCCTATGGGGCCCGGGTGCAGAGAGCCCTGAACTACGTTGAGCCATGTTCAAACATAGTTGTTTTGAACTGCGTTCAAAAGAACACCATTGAAGGATACTTTACTGTGTTACTATCTTTTATGGAGTCTACAAGCTGTGTCTTACGTTTGAGCTGGTGATTTGCTCGCAGGCTAGCTGGTGATGAAAGCTACTGAGCAGTACTTTCCTGTGGTGTTGTTTATTAAGCTGTGCAAGATGTTTCTAACTTTTGAATCTGTGGATGACGTTTCTGACTTTTGAATCTGTGGATGACGTTTCTGACTTTTGAATCTGTGGATGTAATCTTAAAGCCGAGTGTGACCATTCAAATGAAAGCTACTGAGCAGTACTTTACTGTGGTGCTGTTTATTATGCTGTACAAGGTGGCTCTAACTTTTGAATCTGTGGATGAACAGTACTTTCCTGTGACACTATTTATTATGCTGTATAATGAATATGTGATTTAAGTATAAGCTCGTCATAACGCTCGAGTTTGGTTTATTTTCTCTTTTCTATTTGTTTATTCTGTCAGGTTCAAGGCCAAAGACTTGTCTATAAATTCGACAAGCTTCCTTACGCATACAAGCCAGTCAAATACAACTGGCCTTGGAAAATCCCCAGTGAGGACCTTGAGGAAAAACCTGTTAAACGGGATAGAAACTCGTTTTACAAGGCGACGAGCCGGCCTAAGATGTCTATGTGGAAAGCCCCTGACGCTGAACACCTCGTCAAACAGGTTAAGCCGGAGATTCTCACACCTGTGGTTTCCAAGGCAACACGCTGGCCCGTAGTCCCTGCATGGAGAATTCCGGTCTCGAAACAAGAAGTCAAACAAGCAAAACCGGGCCCGGTTCCACCTCTTATACCCATAGCCACACCGATACGTGTTCCCGTTGTAAATAATGTGACCCGACCACCCGTACTCTATGAAAGTGCTCCCAGACACCCATATTCGGAATTCAACTCCGGAAGAAGCGAATCAAGTGGCAGCGTCGATCATCCTCTAACTCAGCCCTCTTCGCCTACAGTGTGTCGCAGCAAGATTATATTTCCGCCTTGCAGTTGTGTAGGGTCAGCGGTTTGTGGTTTGCGCATGCTCCCTGCAGTTACATCTGTCCCCGTTAGAGTAATCACGAGATTTGTTTAGCCGTAATACTTCCAATTTTGTTGTGCAAAAAGAAGTTCATTTTTATCTTTTTCTATCATAATTTCCCTCATACATTAAAATCCCCATAATGTTGTCAAATCACGCAAATTTTCCTCTCTTGCCATCGACCAAAAAAGCGTGTAAAAACATTTTCAAATTAACAGAAACAACAAACGTCTTACCTTGTAAATATCTGTTCATATACTGTTGCCCTGCTTTTTCATAATACAATTTAAAAAAAAGTGTTTGCCTTGTACACCGTTTGCCTTACGATTCCCAACGTTAACCACATCATTGTCAAAGGACTGCTAAGAAATAACTCCAAATTGGAGGTATCATGTTCTTTGGGACCAATCCAATTTTCTGGATTAACGGAGTCAGATTCCCTTCAATCTACTGCCTATAGCAAAATGAACGTCGGAATGAATCAAATACCGTATTTTCTAGAATAAGTCCGGACGCTTATCTAATATTTTAGCCAAGAAGGGGCGCTTATTCGAAGGAGGGCGCTTAATCGAGTTTTTCTTAAAACAAACTGTAACTCTATTTTAGCTAATGCACATAAAACAAATCTGACAGCACAAGAAGATAGCAATAACTGGAAGAGACTTACGGAAAATAGACTGTTTGTTACCTGCACTGATGCCGATGTAGTTGAAGCTTGAAAGATTGCAAATAAAGTGACAACGGAAACAAGTTTTCCTTGTATCCCCACTTTTTAAGAAAGTGAGGGGGAGGGGAGGGGGACTCTTATTCGAGGAGGCGCTTATTTGCTATTTTGGTCAAGGGAGTGGGCACTTATTCGGGGAAGGGCGCTAATTTGAGCGTGGGCGCTTATTCGAGAAAAATAAGGTAAGCGTTATTTTCAGATGGTTTTTGGTGGGAAAGTCTTGCGCGGTCCACCAATTCCGTGGCGTGGCACCGGAAGTTTGGTCCATGCGCCCGGTCAAAGCTATTCTGCTTACTGGTCTCAGGTCTTCTTTCCCAAGACCATTTCTACTCTTTGGGAAAATCTTTTTCTCCACCCTGGAGATTTGCAATCACTCACTCGCTTGCACCAGTCTCCTCGCAGTTTCTGGAGTGGGAATCTAGCCCGGAATAACAATAACAATAACAACACTTTATTTCATCTAGAATTTGAAAAAAAAAAACAAAAAACAAAAAAAAATTACATTAATATATCAAATGATGGAGCAGTGTTGGCTACCTGAAATAACTTAAGAGTTAACAATAACAAGCCTTTTATAAGAAAACATACTTTACATGTTTAATGTCAGGGACACTAAAACATACATAGATTTATGCACAAACAGATAACATTGCAAAACAGACTTTTTATCCAGAAAGAGCAAAGTACACATATCTTGCTGTCTTGGGTACCCCTGAGTATTTATATATAGCTCAGGCTTGCCGAACGATGCTGCTGATCAGAAAGTGAATGGTTGGATGTTAAGACCTCTAGCAGTATACATGCTAATATGCCGACAAGTCAAGTATAATTATAAGATTGCAAATACACCTTATTCCAAAATGGCGGCCGCTCGGAATGATCTGGGGAGAGCAGCGCGGAAACGAGGCATCGAGGGCCAAGTCAAAGTCAAGCATGTAAACAGCAATGGCGTTCGTAGTATTTATCAGGAGAATTGAAGCCATACCTGGCAGTTCGTTGAACGGATGGGATCCTAATCAGTTGAAAAATGCTTAACTAAAATTTTGGTTCAAGTGTCGTGGTGATTCTTGTAAAGGTTTACGTAATCACCAAAGCACAATTTTGTAAGCGGTAAGCGATATAGTTATTTTGCTGTCGGAAACGCCGACCTTGCCAAGGCTGCTAAGGTCAATTAAGTATCTCATTTGCTTCGTTCTTTTACAGAGTGAATGAGTATCATTTGAATTAAAAGACCGACTATCTTCTAATCGACCCGGACGAAAATCTCATCTATGACCGGCATATAACGACTGAGCCGGTAAAGAGCTTTTCAGGCTGAGTTTAGCGCTAATCATTGATTAAGATGTATTAAAGCCTATAAGTTCAGTTGTCATAAGATGGTTTTTAACCTGGGTTAGCGCTAACCATGTTTCGAGCAACTGGGCCCAGGGAAGCTGACTACAACACTACAAACATGTAGAAAAAATATTTACCCGGGATTAACTTAACCAAGATTTTATTTGCTTGGAACGCTAAACAGGAGATTTCAATTAAGTTTTTTTTCTCGGAAATGTAGTTCAGAAAATCAGAAATAATAGTTCAAAGTAGTCAGCAAACTGAAAATAAATGGTCATGTTGCCTGTACGCGAGTTATGTGCTTATGCTTAAAAACACACCACATTTGACTGACAACACTAAACAGAGTAAATGCACTACACTGTCCCATTTGTGGAAGTTTTTTGTCTTGTTGTTCACACACTCCATGTGGATTTGAAGGGAGACAATTTGTTGTGTTTGCACAACTTCCTCAGAGGTCATTTGACCTTTGGTTCCAATAAAAAGTGCCCCATGGAAAGTTGACTAATAAATGTTTTGGCACCCCCAGGTGAGATTCCAATGAGCTCCTTCAGATTGGTATGCCAGTTTTTATACAAGCTATAAAAAGATCACTGTTTAAACGAAGACTCTTAGGCATTTGACAGCAGAGCTCACTGCAGTCAATTATGACCCTGGTAGAAGGATTCAGCAGGCATGTGGTCATTGATCTTTGCCCTTGAGGGTCATACTGAAATGATGCTGACCTTTAGAAACATAAAATTAATCCAGGCTTATTGCCTTGGTCTTCCTTGTTCAGGGGCATCTTCATCATTTCTCTAATTCATATTTGCTACATCATGAGAAGGTGAATGCCAATAATTAGTGTTTTCACCTTCTTTTACTGGATTTAAATACTGAATTATACTCTTTAAAATGTCTCTATTGGGAAATCCAGAATAAAAAGCTAAATCTTTAACTGACTTCATAAATGTATCGACGCTAAATACTTTCGATTGTAAATCTTGGAAATATCCGCCTCGAATTGTCGGAGTTTTTCAGTAAGCTCGGCTTTCTCACAGTCTAGATCATGGATAGCTTTCTCACAGTCGTTTTATAGCTCCCTAGAATCTCTACCAGGAGAAATATCTGAATCACGATGTCTTAGTTGATGACAGTAGGTCAGGAGTTGCTGAGGTTTTCCTCAGTCTTTTTCGTTTGATCGGACTACTATGCTTTGGTGCTTTTCGTTTTACGAGCGAACACTTCTTTCATGGAAAAGCGGATGGTACAGCAGTAGTTTTCAAAGTTTTCTCGCGACCAGCAAACGAACAAATATAACCCGAAGACTTGAAGTGGCGCAAACATACCCTTGATCGAGTGTTTCGTCACTTAAAGTTAATCCAAGATCCCTTCGTATGGCAACAATCCATTCGGCTTGAACACATTACACGTCGGTCTTCTGGAAACTTCTGATAAGAGATTTTCACACCATTTTTCCACATAAATTTTCTTAGGACAGAATGGAATAGAGCAATTTTGAAGCATGATCGCTCACGATTACCATATGTAAACACCACAAGATTTTCACGCCGGCCCTCGATGCCTCGTTTCCGTGCTGCTCTCCCCAGATCATTCCGAGCGGCCGCCATTTTGGAATAAGGTGTATTGTCTGACAGCTTTCTAAACACCTTTACAGTGAGCGACGTTCGTCCGCTTCCACATTTTGGCACTGATAAAAACAGCAGAATTTAACTCTAAATTAGTGGTTTTCACTGGTTCAATAATCAGTCCGTTAGCCCTCTTAGATTCTTTATGTTAGGCCGAAGGACAAACAGGTCCTGGTTTGATTTTGAGCGTTTTGTACCAAAATTTCCCTGTTCCGTCTTTGGGCAATTCTGAATTTAAATGGTCAAATTCGTCTGATTACAGAAATAGGAATCGACGAAGCTGAATGGACAGGCATCTGGCTAACACGAACAGCACTCTCAATCGGTTTGACTGGTGCAAACCGCCAGAGACCAAACGCAATAGACCATTTTACAGTTGTCGGTGAAAGCGAGGCTGGGGTTGACCTTGTTTGATACAAACCTACCTACTTTTCTTATGTAAATCATGTTTTTCTTATGCTAACTAGTGTTTAATCAGCATAATTTGCATAAGAAAAGCAGGTAGGTTTGTATCAAAACAAGGTCAACCCCAGCCTCGCATTCAATCAAAGGCCAGGGGACTTAGCAAAGAACTGTAAAATGGTCTATTGGATCAGATGCAATGAGTGAAATGATCCTTGACCCGTAGTTAAAAAGACGCTGCTCGTGGACTGTGGGGTCTGGATACCAAAAGACGGGACGCGGTGGAGTGGGTATGAATGGGGAGTGTTTTGTTTTCCTGACAGGGGTGGTGACCGGAGTAAAAGCTGATTTATACTCTCTCTGGGGAGGTGCCGAGTCTGCATGTCTCTCCGCTGGCTGCATAATGAATGCGTTATTCCGTGACTCCGTGAATCTGGCTCCTTGCTTTTCAGTACAATCAAAGATCCCGTGACCATACCTTGACTCTGGTGTAGAGTGTGACTGTCTCTCCGCTTGCTGTACAATGCTTACGTTATTCCAGTCGCCATTCTGCCGTGACTCCGTCAATCTGGCTCCTTGCTTTGCAGTGCGTTCAAAGATCCTGTGACCATATCGTGACCATGTCATGCCAGGTGCTTTCGGGTCAATACATGTATTGATGCGCATTCCGTGATGTCGTGATCTTGTCACGCCAGGCTCATAACTGTACGGCAGCTTGTGAAATCTATACACCAATCTTTTGTTTGGAACCTGCAACGATTGATTTGAATATCGTCAGTCACGTAATAATAATAATAATAATAATAATAATAATAATAATTTATTACTTATTAGGCGCAAATTAACATCTGAATATGATTAAATGCGCCGTACAACTATAACTACCAATAATAATTACAATAAAATATACTTAAGAATTCCTGAAATTTATAATCTAAAAAGTAGTCAATCTAACTATAACAGGCAAAAGCCTTCCTAAATAAATAAGTCTTTATTGTTCGTTTAAAAACCAAAACGTTATCGATGTCTCTGACACTTGCAGGCAGACTGTTCCACAATGCAGGGGCAGCTATTTGGAATGACCTGTCTCCCTGAATTTTCTTTGTTTTTCCTATGGGTAACTGCAATAGTAGTTCTTCAGAAGAACGAAGCTGGTATTTACATTTCTCCCTTAATTGAACTACTGAGATCACAAATATAGGACGGCGCAAGTTGATATATTGCTTTAAACGTTAAAACTAAGATTTTAAACTCGATACGATAGGTAACGGGTAGCCAATGCAAAGAAAATAAGACGGGCGTAATATGATTAAACCTTGGTGTTGAGCATACGAACCGGGCAGCACTATTTTGAATGCGTTGTAACTTACTCATGTGTACCGCGGGAACTTTATAAAGAAGACTATTACAGTAAACTAAGCGGCCTATAACAATGGAGTGAACAAGCGTTTGTGTGGCATCATTGGTTAGGTACTTTCTGATCCGCCTTATTTTGTAAATATGAAAAGACGCAGCTTTACATATGTTATTAATGTGTGATATCATACTCATGTTCTGGTCAAAGCATGATCCCAAGTTCCTAACTGAAGTTACGGGAGCTATAATGCTCTCACCAACACTAAGACCATCAATGTTCACTTTAGCCAGTTGCTTTCTGGTGCCTATAATCATCAACTCCGTCTTACTATCATTCCGGCGTAGTTTGTCCTTGATCATCCACGATCGTATAGCCTGTATGCATTGCTCCATTGCCTTAACTGCGTCGGTTTGCGAACAAGCTGAGTCAGCATTGAATGATAGATACAGCTGAATATCGTCTGTGTATGCGTGCGATTGTGGTAGATAGTTCTTAATAACCTCAAAAAGCTTACTCGCATAGATAGTAAACAGCAGTGGACCTAGGCATGATCCTTGAGGAACACCGCATTGCAAATTGAACCTCTTCGATAAATTTTGGTCAAAAGAGAAGGTAGGATGTAAACCACTGTAATGCCGATCCCCTGACTCCAAAGCTCGTACTGAGGCGATTCAATAACACTCCATGGTCAACTGTGTCAAACGCTGCACTCAAATCTAGTAACACAAGAAGGGTCACACGTTGAGAATCCAAGTTCATTAAGGGACCAATCACTATTTAAAGGGAAGTGAAGCTGGGTTCATATCTTTGATTGGCGCGTGATGTGGTGGGTGGGGTTGTGGGCAGGAGTGCTAGTTACCCGGGCTGCGCGCGTCTCGCGCGGCGCCCGGGTCTAAGATTACCGACGATTATTCTTTTTCGTCGTCGAGTATCATCCACAAAGTGCACTTCCGGCGTTTCTGCGCAAGCGCTAACTATTTTTAACAGAGTGATGCCTGTTGTCAGGTATCGGAAAATGTCGATTCACCTTGTGTCTTTTGAAGTCTGAACAAACAATATGTTAAGAGAAGTGTCTATGCGAATGATTGCAAGTTCAACGGCGAGAAGAAAGCTTTTAACATGAGTAAACTTAACTCCAGATGGACTGCCGTGTTTCCTCGTGTCTGCTTCAGTAGACTGCGAGTAGTCTCTAATTTTGGCGATGGATTGTGGGGCGGGCGAAAGACACGTGCGCGCGCGAAGTTGCGAGGAGACGCGACGCGAGGGGAGCGCCAAAAATTAGAGACTACAGACAAAGGGAGTTTGACCTTTCACGGCCGAGTGATTCGGAAGTATAAATCTCATATCAACAGCAAGAATGATACTTGTTGTCACGTATCGGAAAACGTCGATTCACCTTGTGTCTTTGAAGTCTGAACAACTAATATGTTAAGAGAAGTGTCTATACGAATGTTTGCAAGTTCAACAGCGAGAAGAAAGCTTTTAACATGACCAAAATTTAACTCCATATGGACTGCCGTGTTCCCCGTATCCGCTCCATTGAGATGTACATTTTGTTGAATAACTCAAGTACGGGATATCACACACCCCTGAGACTTTGACAGGTAGTTAATTTACTATTTTAATTTCTGGACTTTAATTTTTGAATGATAAGCGATTAGTTTTTACAAATGCACTAGCGTCCCTTGAAACTGTCCAGAAACTAGCCTCCTTCGCAGACGTCTTTGGGCTCGTCACGCGTTCCTTGCCCACGAACGTCTGCTGCACTGAACTGCCACTTCCGTTCGCCGGCGGTTAACCTTTGTTTTGAAGAAACCAATAACGAGCTGCGTAAGAATGTGAATCGACACCCGATTCACGTGCATCGTCTTTGAAAATAATCGCGGGGTCGAAGTCCTACTTTCCATAAATTGGAAAACGAACTATGATTGGCTCACCGCCGCGAACGGAAGTGGTAGTTCAGTTCAGCAGACGTTCGTGGGCAAGGAACGCGTGACGAGCCCAAAGACGTCTGCGAAGGAGGCTATCCAGAAACGTTCCTTTCTTGTGTTTCAAATGACCCTGGATTGACGTATTTGTAAACAGTTTCACTCTGCTAATTAATTTTCTACTCACATTTCACCGAGACTCCATTCACATTTATGCGAAAAAATCCTACATCGTTCGATAAGCGTTTCCTTTCTCAAACAATTATCCATCGAAGCGAAAACAAGTGTGCTTAGTTTTTTTTTGGAATCAATACACTATTTTTATCACCTTGCATAATGATAAACCTCTGTGGCCTAAAGGTCATTGTTCCTGTCTATGACGCAGCTAACCCGGGTTCGATGTCTGTTAGTGGTATATATCACGGGCTTTATTTTTTCTGTTTCTCTTTTTCTTGTTCTTTTAGAAATATTTTTTACAAGTGTTATAATTATTGTTCTCAATGGTTGAGCTGTATTTTAGAGGAATATATGTTGATAGGGGTCTAAAGAAATAGACTCCAACACAAGCTAAACACAATGCGTCCGATGTAAGAAAGACAGACTTTCCTCTATTCTTTTGTTTAGCACTAAGTTAGGGATACAATACTGTTTTTTTGCAAGCCCGGGTTTAGGCTAATTGTAGCCTCTTGTTTTCTTCTTAGAGTCGGTGAAGGGATCGTTTGTATTATTGTTGTTCAAACCGGTTTTCTTTCATCGCCATAATTTTAGTGTAGTTATATCTTTTCCTTTCATCGTCACGTATCTCTTTTAAGAGCTTCTGAAATCTAGAGTGTTCTAAAAACGGTCCTGTTTTGATTCCTCATTCTTCAGTAATCACCGAAAGTATATAAATAGTCAAAGTTAATCTCATTTTAGATCTCGGATACTGAAAAATTTCTCGAGAACAGGGTTTTAAAAGAGTGAATTGAACTCTCCTTGAAATGCTTGAAGAAAACTAACAAATCAGATTAATTGTCACCCGGCCGCGTACAAAAGCCACTATGAATTTGAAATAAGAGCTGTGAGCAACGGCTCGTTGCGAAAGAAAGGATTCGACTTTCATGATAACCAATATCGGTTCAACAAATCTGAACGGATAATGCGCAAATGTTGAGAGCAGGAACAATATTTTGTGCCAGCCGTTTCAGCGCTACAACATATATTCTAAAACAAACTTCATGGCTAAACAAAAACTAGGTACAAGTTTTATAACTTTTGTACTCGTGTGTTTGCTAAAAAAAACGCTAAATGATGTCTTTAAACCGCTTCAACACTTGCCAGGACAAAGGCAATCTGATTGACACTCAGTGAACGTTGAAACCAATTATATTTAAATTTGTTGCAACAAGTTTTCGAAACGCCTACAACATTTTCCGCACTTTCGACAGTGTTAAAAGTCTGGCGACAACAACAACAACAGTTTAAGAAAGAATTACAAAAATTAAAGTGAGTACTGGCTGCCTTAAATAACCATAAGGGGCTTTGAAAGCAGGGCAGCCATACTTGCAGACACAGGAATACGGTATATATTTTTGGGTCAGGTAAATAATACAGAAAGTACAGACACACGCATACACGCACGCAAACTCGTACAAACTCGCACTTATCTGTTAAAAGTAATTTACAACAATATGCCAGAAAATGATTAATGATTCTCAAGTAAACTAGTTTTTAACTTTCATTTAAATTGCTTAAAAAGCTTAACATCATCGGTAATATTATTGCAAATTTTTGGACCCTGAAATCTTACATTACAAGTGCCGTAATTGGTTCTAGCTTTTGGGAGAGTGTAAGATAACCTGCGAGTTGAAAGCTTGAATTATATTTGTTCAACAAATGGTGAAACCTCGACCAGAGTGTATCAGCCAAAAAGAGTTATCGTCCTTACTTCCATCTAAATGATTCTAAATTGAGCGCCTGTCAATATTAACCCCTTCCTCTCCTTTAAAGTGCGTCAGCAACTTCCATTCACAAGTATATTGTACAGTATCTATTTTAGCTCTGGGTGGAGTCGAAAACAAGGACACAGCATTGCAAAAAATACGTTTATGTGCAGGATCGCACGTTCGTACGGTATTGAACAGATTATCAGGGGAGACAATAATTGAAACAAGAATATAAACCGTTGAGTAATAGAATAAAATCCGCTTTGTCACTGAAAACCTCAACTTTTTCTACCACAACTTTATTACTGACCATGCCTCAAACTGTAAAGTTTTACTTACTTACTAACAGCCCCTTTTGGAAACATATCTTTCCAAAAGGTCTTTAGTCGCCTCATAAATCCGAATTAAATTTCGCATGAAAAATAAAGTGTTACATTTGCTTTGATGAAATATCATCTGAAACTTTCGTCAGTAATGAAAGACCGCATGCAATTCCTTGTGTTTTTAGAAGGAAGATGACGCTGTTTAAAGCGAAATAACGCCGTTTGCTAAAGAATCCAAAAAAAGTCAAACTGCGTTAGCTTTCACAAATATGACTGTAACGCGGTACTTTCCTGTGGTGATATTTATTATGATGTACCAGGTGGTTCTAACTTTTGACTCTGTGGATGAAATCCTAAAGAGTGACCATTCAAATGAAAGCTACTGAGCAGTACTTTCCTGTGGTGCTGTTTATTATGCTGTACAAAATGGTTCTAACTATTGAGTCTGTGGATGAAATCCAGAAGTGTGAACATCCAAATGAAAGCTGCTGAGTAGTACTTTTCTCAGTGTGATGCTGTTCATGATTCTGTACAAGGTGTTCTAGGCTGTGAGTGAAATCCTAAAGTGAAAGCTACTGAACAGTAATAACTTGTGGTGCTGTTTGTTATGCTGTGCTAGGTGGAACGAACTTTTGAGCCTGTGGATGAAATCCTCGAAGTTTGACATCTTCGATTGAAAACATTGAGCAGTGAAGAATTAAAACTGCACCAACCTTATTAATGATCCCTTGCTTGTAGTAAAATCTCAGCGACCGGCTTAGAGTCTCATATTTCATCGCCTCCTTCTTCTTAAACTCTCCCCATTTTCTTGCCAGTTCGTGAGGACTTTGTATTTTAAACTCCAGGCATTCCTTTCTCGTCCAAGTGATGATTGAGCGGCAGTTTTCCTTCGCTAGAAGTTCCAGCAAGAATTCCCACAGATGCACGATGTTCTTGTATTGACGTTCCCTGTTACTATTCTGTAATTCTTGTTCACGACTCGTGGAATCGAAGCTGTCAAACTTCTTTGCCCATATCTGCGGTGGAGCTGTACTTTCCTCGTCATAGACTAATCGTTTTTCAAGTAAAACAAACAGTAACCGACGTGAGTGAAAAATGGAGAAATAAAACAAAACTTCATAATGAATTTAAATATCTTAAGACTATACCTTTTGTACTTCGTTAACGGAAAAGGGAAATTCAAGTTATTTTAAGCCCCGGCTAAACGATCAAACATTTTCATCAAACATCATGTTTGTCAAACATTACGTTGGGTGGCTAAACAAGCAAACAATGTTTGACCAAACACAAGACAAAGCGAGTCCACCGAATGTTTTTTGCGTATTATCGCCGACAATTTCTAGTTTGACGTTATGTGGTTCATTTGGTTGCTTTTTACCGGCTGGGCACGCTTTGTTAGTTGGGGTGGCTGAACGATCAAATATTTGTTCGTGACGTGAAATGCTGGATAAAATGTTTGATCTAGAGAGGAGGTAACACGGTCAAACATGCTCGTCTAACACGATGTTGGACTGATGTGTTTGCTGGGGCTTTACAGACAATCAATAACACCTTGGAAAACATATTTTCACGAAGAAATGTTCACTTTAATACCCGTTGTTTCATTTGCGCAATCACCATGATAAACTCTTCAATACGTTGCAGGCGAGTAACAGTCATGGCGTCAGGACGTACCATAGCCGTGTCTGCTTAGCTTTGCCAGAGTTAAGCTTGAAAGCTAACATTGTGAGTTCGAAACCGGGCACCACATGGGTTGAATAGGTGAGCAAGTACAGGATATAAAAAAATAAAACAAAACTTTCAAATTGAATTTAATAACCTTGTGTTTGACAGTGAATTATCAGAAGACAGGTGGGAGTTTCATGAAGGCTTAATTATAATTGAAAGCTAATCTGTGAGTCACAAAAGGGGAACACAGTTTACTTTAGGTGAGCGAGTTCCATTGCATACGATATTCCACTCGAGATAAAAATCTATTAAGAGTTTAGTTTCGCTTTCAAGTTCAAAGTTCAGACGACCACGGCTGGCGTTTCAGAAAGCCATGCCGTAGGGGAATACCAGACAATTCCGGTTCCCATAGAGTTAATACCATGATTTAAACGTTTCAGCTATATCATTCAAACTTATAAAACTTTGGTAGTTTACAAGATTAAGCCTTTCAAAGAATAACAAACGATATGGGAGACATGAAACAACTTTGTAAGTGTTTGATGAAAAGCCCCTAGAGCTGCTGGCCCCTTGATATAATAGATTCTACTCGTACCATCTTGCGCCCCCTGAAGCATCAGTTGTCCTTTCGGCTGAATTCGTAAAGTTAGCTAATCTTTGTCTATAATAATTGCGATTATTGCAACTAGTCAGGTAATCCAATGATGCCGGTTCGGAATACACCATAGGAAGACTACAAGGCGAGTAACAACTAAACTCTACACATGTGTGTTAATCGACAAACTCAGCGGGGCTCAAACTGGTCATGCACCGACAAAGCTATCCCTTAGCTGTGTTCTCTTTACGCTTCGTATTGACTAAGAACTGATTATGTTTGATGATCGTTTGATATCCTAATGAAGCATTTTCCTGTAAGTGGGACTGCGTTTTTTGTTTTCATGTTGACTTTTGAACCTTTAGACTAACGACGTCTTAGCGAATTCAAACGAAAAATTGTAGAGACTGCTTCCTTTGGCTTCGACCTTTCCATGGCGAGGGGCGAGAAGCGAAACATATGACAATTCAGAAAGCCTTTCAAGGTAACGTAAGTAAACTGTTACAAAAATAGGTACTGTACCTTCATACCCACTGTTCTTTTGCCAACATCGTGTGCGACTCATTCTGGTAAATCCAGCAACTTACAACTTACTTAATTTTCCTTACAAATACCGCAAAAGATGTATTTTCTTTAGCGACCAGTGATGTTTTCTCTTAAGAACAATTTGGAGCAGATAACTTGTAGCAAGCTTCCAGAGGATATGGTAGATTTGTTCAACGGATATGGAAATTAAGGAGAGTTCCGGCCTGTCAGAAGTGTTGCTTCCAGTCATACTGTAGGCGAATGATCACGTCGCAGAAGTTTGTTTTGACCCCGGGGGAGACTCCCGAGTCGAAGTATATGAAAGGGTTGGGGAATCTGTCATTTAGGTATTGAAAAGGGCCTTTCATTAGATATTTCGAACACATGTACCTTATGACTGTAACGTGTGAACGCTAAGTGAACGCTATACATGAAAATAACAAGAAGACTCTCTTGTTTTAGATATACAAAAGGGGTACCATTTGTCAATGGAAGGTATACGAAGGTATACGAAGGGGGTAAGCGGGGACGCACCTCGGATCGGAACCTCACCGTATTAAATTTCTTTTAGTAGCCCCCACCCCCCTCCCTGCCGGGTCTAAATATTTAAAAAGTTTTTATCGGTGGACAACGAAGAAGAAGAAAAGGTAGTTTATGTAAAAGCTTTACAATCACTCAATCTCAGAAGCCACATCGATGCCGGTAGAACCAAATTCCTTAAATAAATTACGATTCCTACTTCTTTGTACGATTGTTGACGTAAAGAATAGGAAATGGAACCGAAATCGTGTTATATATCGCTGTGAATTCAACGTAATTCAATGTGAAAGTGAGTGACTTGTTGTTCAGCGAAAAAAAAACTTAACAAGCATGAAATAAAGTGTGCTAAGTTTATCCTGAGCGTCAAGGGAAACTTAAAATCAGGCTTGCACTCAGAACATTTAACCTTCTTTAACATTTTCCCTTGTTTAAATAGTTGGCATGAGTCAGTTAAAATGTTCCTCTAAACACCCTAATCACATTATAACCTTTGAACATCCCACATGGTCTATAAATTGATACCCCTTGACAAGAATAGCCTTATGCCGCACTCGACAATGACCCAAGTTGCTTTAACGGTGAAGTTCAATCAATCTAAAGTAGTTAATGACAATGAACTTTCTAAAGGACAATTCCATATGACGTCATTGTCCTAACCTTATCGGTCTGACTGGTTCGCGATAACAGGTGGCTACTGAGGCAAAACTAAAACAACCCAAATTAGATTGCGCAAAATATTAAAAGATCAACTCCATTACAACATTTAAGCTTTTCTCTTGTGGCAATTGACTAAATTCCAGTGGAAGACTTTGAACCGCGAAAATGGATTTAAAAAAAGCCCAACCACGTCCCCCCTCTCCCCCTCCCCCCCCCCCAAAAAAGCCTGTTATATAATTATATTGAGCTATTAATAAGCTCCCCGGGGGTGCTTTGTTCAATTTTTTATCATACAGTTGAGCTCCGGAAACGCAGTTTGATTGACACTCTTCACAGTGGTTTATTAACGTCATCAAGATCTTTGTGTGCTTTTAAGTTGAATTGACCAATCACTAGACTAGAGTTATCACCCTAAACTGCCTTTGGAGCTCAGAGAAAGTGATCCAAAACACAAGAATTTACACCAGGTAAGGTTAAGGCACAAGTACGCAAAAGATGGAGAACTGTTCAGCCTCCAGTCTCCCTTGCAACTAGATGCTCTGATCTCTTCCAACCAATGTCCACACGAACGATTTTTGCTCTTACAGGGGTAACGTTTCTCCAAATTGCTGCGCCAAAAGTGCAGGCTCAGGCCGCGGAACGCTGCACAACAGTGTTTTACAACCCGTAAACTGATTCCGCAAGCTACAATGCTAAATCTTAAGTTGAGTTGGTGCCTCCTTACTAACTTATTTGAACTTTAATCGAGCATCAGCTTTTTTCTGCGATATAGTTTTAACTGCCTCTTGCAATTTTCGGCGCGTCCTGACCAGGAGACAAGTTTGGAGAAAATGTTATCCTTGGTGCACACAGTAAGTGGCTCATCAGTGGGATCGAGGATAAATAAAGTTAAAATTTAACGTAATGGAAGTAAAGATCCCTTTGAATAGATACAGTCTAGGATGATATAGAGTAGCCAGAAAGCGTCACGTTCAATCATGTAATCAATTTGCTTTAAGCTCGATTTATAAGAAAAAGTGAGTAAGTTTTGCTGAAATGGACGGGCACTCTCTCTTTCTCTTTTGTTGAAGCTGTGCTTTGCTAAAGCTTCCCAAGGAGTGCATGTCCGTGTTTTGCGCGCTTTGAGGCTGAGGTCGCAAGATGCGTGTTGTAATGTTTCAACGAAATCGTCTATATCACCAGGAAATACGTCAAGGAAAGAGATCACCGACTTATTTGGCCTGTATTCTGTCATATTGCACATCATCTGACATATTTAGAGCTGAGCTACTTGACTGTTGTCTGTGATATTACTCTTTGTATAGAAGTAGTGGTAAAATGTTTACAAACACACTACGGATGAAGAAGAGCGCCTTTGTCGGCGCTTTTTTAAGTTGGTATTTGTTATACTGGACAATATGTACATCATATGACCTACTTCGCGGTACTTCAGTTGTTGTCTAAGATCAGTATTACCTTTGCATCAGGCTTATTGTATAAACAGCAGGAATATAATCTATAACAAATTGTTTCCACCTTTGTATGCGTCTGTTCAGCAAAGGATCACAGCTGACTTTAAAATGTGACAAGAGCTAGAAAGAGACACATGAGCTGTAGACAATATTTAATATATTTCAGCCTAGGGTATCTTCTGCGCGACGTCAGTTTACGTTCCAGTCACTCTTCAAGCTCTGAATATTGTTCTATTTATAAAATGTATCGTTTGTTTGCTTTATTTGTTTTTCTCACTCACAAGTCTCTTTATAGCAAACGCCAACAAAGGGAGTGATGCTGGCTACGTGGGCACCAGAACTCGTCAAGGTCACAGGGACACCCAACGAGCCTTTAGCTAGAAGAATTTGATCTGTTCGGATTCCTTAGCTGAAAATCTAATTGTCCGAAAATGTTAGGGAACAAAATCTTCCTTTGAGAAAATAATAATAATAATAATAATAATTAATAATAATAATTTAGAACTTATATAGCGCATTTTCCATGTGTATATGATCAAATGCGCTTTACAAGCAGATGAAATTGGAATTTGGAAATGTTGGTTTTTGTGGAGAGGGGAAAACCGGAGAACCCGGAGAAAAACCTCTCGGAGCAGAGAAGAGAACCAACAACAAACTCAACCCGTCGAGTCCGGGAATCGAAAATGCTAGCTAACATTAACTTTCCAGGAACGTTCTATATCTAGGGAACTATTTTCTTTCCGAAAATGCTAGCTGACGTTTTTGACTGCCAAAAACAGCAAACACGACCTTTCCGAGAACTACAGGGGCTATGATTTTCCCATTGCGAATCGTTTAGGCAAGTTTCAGTTACAAAAATTCGAGTGCACTCTTAAATTCACGCCGAAAGCCTAAGGCGAACTACCCTCCACCGAACAGATATCTACCGAAACTTGTCGTTGGGTGCTACTGTCGTCAATTCAAATTGTTCGACATGTATATTGTTTAAAACTCTGTGCAAAGCAAAGTTCTGTGGGTCTCAGAACAAGACAGTGAGGATCTGAATTTGAGACGCGTTTCTGGATAGATTTTTAATCTAGACTGATAACTTCACCGCATTTGCGATAACGAAAAACAAACCTTTTTCAACAAATCGCTACAGCCTTGGAACAAGATGTACAAACAAAGGAACTCTTTGTCAGCTGCTTCAGTCCGGAAGACGTTATATGCACAACTTCCTCTTGTTTTGTTCTCCTATTAGCATATTGTGCTTCCGGTTTGATTGTGTGATGTTTTGGTTTGTCATACTATTTACACTGTTTACACATTTTAAAAAGAAAGGCCCTGTTCGCACTAGACGAAAATTTGAGTTTAGCGTTTGCAAAAAAATGAAAATTTTGTAATCGCCTGACAAAATTTTTACAGCCTCCAAAGCTAGTCGACAGAACCCTTTGAAGTTTCGTTGCGCTTGCAAAAATTTTGGTGGGTGCAAAAAATCGTTCGCACTAGAAATGGCTTCGCGTTGACAGGTTTTTTCGTAAATCAAACAAGATTTGGCGTAGTGCGAACAGGCCCAAAAGCAATATTTTTGAATGCATTGTTGAAAATGTGATAAGTTTACACGAATTGCAGCCTTTTCTTTGAGTGGCGGAGCATCGAGGAACTACTTCCTAAAACTGAACGGCCATTCATTCCACATTTCTCTGCCTCTGTCCAGGTGTGTTAACGAGCGTACTGTGCACCGCTGTGAAGCATATCAAAATGATGATTGCATTGGTAACCCTGTGAAAGATCAGCACATTTTCAGTCTAGTCGAACTACTATATTTTTCACCCTAAACGTAAAAAGCTCTAAAAAATCGTCCAGTATTTGAGGCTTTTTTTAATTAACCCTTCTCCTGATAAAAATCTACGTTCTAGCCCCTCTAATAAAGCTTTTTAAATGAATACGTTAGAATGGATGGTGTTTTTTTTTCTCAAAAGTGAAGCTTAATTAACCCTTGCTAAGAGTTACTTAGCTCTCACAGCAATAAACCAGGAAAATACTTTTGTTTAAAGAAGCAGCCTCCTTAAGAAACTCTTAGGGCTGGTTATATGAACGATAGCCAAGTTATACCGCTGTTATCATCGTCATCACAATCATCGTCATCATTATCATCATCGTCATCATCATCATCATCATCATTATCACTACAGCCATCAGCCTCGTCTTCATCGTCATCGTCATGATTTATTTATACTCCATATGCCTAGGAGCTAAAGAGTTTGTTCAAAATACATAAACAATTAATGGACCTCCATATCTGTTGTAGAAGGGTCGTTTAGGTAAATTAATATTTCCAGTCTGTGTTACATACCTTTGTGCGGGAGCCCCTGGGCTCTTCCATTGTGCTACTATTTTTGAAATGGAGTTCACTCTTTCAGACATCGAATTTGGCCAAATAAAATTTGAACTTGACCGTGCTTTTGTTTAACACGGTCTTAACGTCTATTAAATAACCGACGCTTTGTGTTCGGAGTAATCGCCTGATGCACAGAACGCATGCGCATTAACAATGGGACGCACCGCCCTTTGTTATCGCTTAGAGAGGTCGACTGATTGACCAGCACGGGGCCTGGGAACAAGGCTGGAAACATGGCTTACGTGCGTCACGATGCACGTGTTTTCATTATTTACCTGGAGCGGAAGACGAAATCTAGACAATTAAAAAGACGTTTACGTGATATGGTGACCTGGCTTATACAATCAACGAAGTTAGAACTTCCTATGCTAATATGCATAACGTAACAGACTGTGTCCCTCAGTATGGATGAACAGCAAATCTTTCCACCTGGTCCAGGTTATCCAAGCTGTTATTTTTGGAGTGAAGACCTTAGAATTATGGTAGTCAAGAAAATGGAATAGTTAGTTTCATCGCCTACCGGATGCAACTTCAAAGGTAATCGTGCATGCTTTAATTTGTGGCAACTTTTCATCTTACTTGCTGGTAACATGATCGGTATAAGAAAGTTATGACAGCTCCCGGCTTCTCTTCTCTTGAAAGATCTCTGACTTCTGAAGATGTTGGCCAAATTTGACGGTATGAAATCTTTCAGACAGCAAGTAAAAACAAGGAGAAAGCTAAGACCTTATATTCAGTGCCAAAGATTTTGACTGTATTTAAATCTGGATTGTACACATATTTTTAGTCAGTGGGAGAGCGAGTTTAGAATCACTTTTTGCGATAAAAATTCTAACAGATTAAAAGGCCTCTAAGAGTCAAGAGGGCTTATGAGAGTTCATGAAAATTGCAAACCAAACAACAGGGAGAGATTGGAAAACGTTTAACATTTAGACACAGTTCTCACACATTTTAATTTGAGCAAGTTCTGAAAGAACTTCGACAGGTTCACATGAGACTTTTTCCCATCTTCTTAAATTTAAGAAGTAAATCTAATTGAACAAATCAAATGAGATCTTTTAGTTATTGATGGAATTGTTTGTTGCTAAGCCCATGAGGTCTGCTGAGTTGTCATAGGTTCTCTGTACACAATTGATTCACAGCAAAATTTGCATGACATTTTATATCATAACTGGCCTTGTTGCACGGTTTCATATTCCGTTCTATTCCAATATACGGATCAAAACAGTCATGATCTGGTATTACGTTGTAGAGTAATATTTAGCGAGGAAACAAGGGTTAAGTGAAGTTAATCAAGCCTAACTTTGTTCATTTATCATTTCAGCAGTTAATAATGTTTTCTTTTCAGAACCGCATGCCAGATTGCTCTCTAAGAACTGCTAATATTGATTGATAGAGCGAAATCGATACAATATGATATCACCAGCGAGTTACAATAGGAGACAATTCGCCCAGGACTGTATGTTATTTTTACTGTACAATCCTACCATGATTGCATAACTTATAACCGATTGGTAATAAATTATGTTAAACGCACTACGTGGCAGGGAACTTTACTGTTTAAATTGACTATGTATAAGTTAGGTTTTGTATATCACCGACTGTTGTATTTGTCAGAACACACAAAAAAAATGGAAACGCTTTAATGCTCACTGTAGGAACACACAACGAAGAAAAAGAAACTGTACTGAATCGTATTTTCAAGGAATCGAGATCACTAATAAATGTGATATTTGATTTATAATATTTTTCGATTCACTGAAATACAGTTACAAGACAGTTACAACGTGTATAATAAATAAAAGACAGTTACAACGTGTATAATAAATACAAAGAAGCTAACATACGACACAAATGAATTGCCAGTACAACGAAAGGACAAGGGTACATTTTTAGTGTAGCTTACAATGTATCACTCGCTAATAAAGTGGAGAAAATACCAGTTACTGATCGACTAGAGGTTACGCACTCGACGAACTGTTCTGAAGCTGTTTTCTTCTGATCTTACGACTTAAGTTCTCCGACGGAATGTAAGATTTTTCGAATCTGTGACTCTTATACTCCGAGGCTGAACTGTCCGATTTTAGCTTACGCGTTTTCCGAGAGACATATTGTAGAAGCACGTGTCGCCATATTGTATAAATCTTTTCATTCTAGAACTAGTCGTTTTTTCTTACGATATAGCTTCTACGAAGTAAAGGGTATGTATTTTCTGGTGAAAATTGTCGAAGATTTTGACTATTTCAGTTCTGTGGGATCATTTCATTGTCCTTTGAATTTCCCACATTGTTTACTTTTCGCATACGGCTGTTTAGTAGAAGAAGTCACTTAGAAGTAACCACTAATTTCTCAAAACCCGCAGCGCTTAAAATTATGCCGGTGATAATCACTGAAATTGCAATACAGAATTAATCACCTACTATAAAAAAGGACATTATAATTGGAAGCTTGTATGACAGAACAAATGCAATGAAGTTTTCACAAGTCCTTGAGGTTTATTTTCGAAAAACAGTCAGCGTCCATAAGGACTCGTTTAGCGAGACAATGTTGGAAAGCAAACAATTCCATTGCTTCTCAGTGCACAGAATTAAACAAGTTTTTCATTACTGCTATTAACCTTATTAATGGACAACAACGATAACAAGTGACTAAGAAAATACAACTGCTAAACATTTCTTCACCTGTGTTGCCAAGCTGATTCTGCCGTTTGAAAATCACCCATTGCCACAACGATAACACAAACCGACGTTTGAGTCCAATCAGTGCCCTTCCCGGATTTTATTGAAGTTCGCACCTATATTACTTTCCTTTTGCTGAAGGTGCAACGATCAACCATTTGGAGCAACTATTTCTTCCGTTCTTTATATGTTGAGAGAAACTGTGGTAAGCTGAAAGAGCCTGGTTGCCTCTGAAAGATTGTCAGTGTTTTCGGCCTTGCAGTCCGCAAGGCGCCGAGTCGAACAAGGGTCCTATAGCTTTCGACGGAAATGGTCGATTGCAGTAAGAGAAAGACTTTGCACAGTTCATCTTTAAATGTGGCTCCTCTTCAAGCTAACACATGACCAGTGACTTTTTTGTCTGAACTAAACCACTCCGTATTTTTTTTTCTTTTTATCTGCTCCAAACCACTCCATAAGTGAAATGAGAAGCGGTCGTTAGGTACAAAATGACGAAACCACTTATGTGAAGAAAGGCGCTCTCAGCCAATCAAAAGCGACCATATTTTTCATTTGGCCAATGAGGAGCAAGTAACGTCGTCTTCGGTAAAAGAAAATAACGGGATGACATTTCCAACATTTCAACCGGCACTCAGCGTTATTTAATTTCACCCACTCTCTTGTAGTTAAATATGTGAACGTTATCTACTGGTGGTCAGTTAGATCCTCGAAGGCTCAGGTGGCAGTTTACTTAGAAGTCTTAACCACTGACCGACAGACTCAGATATAACGATCAGCATTACTCAAAGAGCGTCTCCCAGCATAGTAGTGCTTGATCTTTTTAAACTGCAGCATTTTTCTGTCTATATAGGGCCATTGCAAATCGACATGACAGACACCCAGCCTGTAAATAAAGCGCAAAGCAATGAAAACTGCAACGACCTTCAAAGGTCCGCTGAGAGGCGCTCATCCCTGATCAACCCGACACCCACGCGGAAACAGGAACCTCGCTATAAGAACATGCTGCATCTGTGGGAGTTCCTTCTAGAGCTACTGGCCGACGAGAGCTGCAGATCCATCATCTGCTGGAAAAAGAAGGAGAGCGGCGAGTTTAAGCTCGTCGACCATCATGAAGTGGCCAAGCGATGGGGAATCTTAAAACAAAAAGGTGACATGAACTACAGCAAACTAAGCCGTGCATTGAGACTGTACTATCAACAGGGAATTATAAGAAAGGTGAGCTATATTGCAGGGTACTGTACACCTTGTTTGCTTCATTGAACGAAGTCTGTGGGCTTCATCTGAATGGACCTATTTAGGAAATCCTTACACGAGGTCCAATAGTGCGAAGGTACACCTTGCGTTACTTAATCAGCTATACCCCAGTGCCTTTAAACAGCTCAGTATCAGTCTTTGACTTTAATTAGCCTTAATAGGAGTCTAAGATGTTTGTCAAGGATTCGTAAGGTGAAACCCTTATATCCGTCCGCTCAAGGAAGATGCTGGCTTCATGGCTTCATGTTAGGTTTCAGATTTAAATAATCACATTTTGCGATTCATCACGGCGGTACGGAGTAAGTAGTGTCAGGCTACAGAAGCCGCGAAAAAAAGCAGAAAATAGTAAATTAAACAAGAAGAAATGCTTAGTTTCTTGCATCAGCGTGGAAGGTACATTGGCATTACAGATAGCATGTTCTAAGTAAAGCAAAGCCTCGAGGTGCTTATAGGTGCGACGTTGAACACGCGGATCTTATCAATAGAATAGGAGGTAATTGATTGCTCAGGGGCATCGTTCATCTCCACGTCTGTAACTAACCACTTACCGTGGTAATTTGCTTAACAAATGGTACAATAACTACAACTGTTCGGGAACATTAAAGTGCAAAGTACAGCTGTAAATCAAGCGCATAACACATGGAGTGAAAAGTTGTACTTTAAGTAAGCAATGTATTCAAAGACAAAGCGTGCGATGTTCAAAAGGGGTCAAAAGGCGTCAGTCACAAGCTAAACTGAAGTAATTAAATTGGTGATACCTTCTGTTGTCAGGTTGTTTTTAAACGCAATATTGTTTAAGAAGTCGTGATCTAATTGCAACAGAATAATTACGACTGGGCTTTATATAAGATCGCAACTACTCTTATTAGTTTTGTTACGCCAGCAGTGGATGACCGTTGTAATATTAAAGCGCCTCGTGTTCTTCAGTAATATTGGGACACGTTACACGAATATTTAATGATCTCTCGCCACAATTCCTCGCAAAAATGTAACAAAAATTTTCCAGCGGAGAGCTCCAGCTGCTACCACGTGGCTAAGACGGGTTGTGGGGAAACAACGCATGTCATTGGGTGGGAAAGTATCCCTTGTCTAAACAGCGAAAATTATGA
This sequence comes from Pachyseris speciosa, assembly GCA_016490735.1. Taxonomy (NCBI): domain Eukaryota; kingdom Metazoa; phylum Cnidaria; class Anthozoa; order Scleractinia; family Pachyseridae; genus Pachyseris; species Pachyseris speciosa. The sequence continues at coordinate 28,939 of JAEMWC010001692.1, read as the reverse complement.
ATTTAAGTTCCAATGAATCTCATTGTGGAAACAGTAGGCTTCAGGGGTGTCTGAAACCAAAAAACAAAAAACAAGAGAATAATCTTTTCTACTGTTCAAACTATTTAAAAGAAGTATAAATAAATAAATAAATAAATAAACTACTAGGAAGATGGCTAAGCGGTTATAAAGTAAGAGTGATAAAATGATATTACTGAAGGCAAAACATAGAAGAGAATTAAGTCAGCCCAAAAATTTTAACAAGCTAAGATTAGTGGCCTTTAATTTTTGTTGTCATGTTTGCATTTTGCATGAGTCAAATAATAATGTTTCTTTGTTGTAATGTTTTTATAAAGACAACCATTCAAATGAAGCTTCTTAAATATCTAAATCGTGATTCAAGTAAGGACTTGTAATGATAAAAATGTTTGATGCACCAACTTAAAATATTAAGTGGACCCCTTCCAATTACATCAATATAGTAAAAAGATAAGGACCTTACGTTTAATTCGCCACTTTCACATCTCCCATAATACACTGTGTTTGCCCCCCCCCCCCCCCTCCCCAAATTTTGCATAGCCATTGTTTTCAATTTCTCTTGGGACTTAAAAGTCGTCCCGAGAGAAACTGCAACCAATGGTTATACAAATTTTTTTTTTTTTTTGGGGGGGGGGGGGGCAAACAGAATGCATTATGGGAGATGTGAAAGTGGCGAATAACACGGCTTAAATGTTATTATGCTCCACAAGAAGGAACTTCCTTTTAAGACCGCGGTTGGAATGCTTTAGTGCAACAATTTGAGCAAAAGCTATTTTAAAAGGGTACTGCATATGCGGTTTTTAATTGTTCAAGGCGGTTCTGAATATACATTTTTAGGTCTATGAATTAAATCCAAAGCTGCGACCTTTCAATTCAGTAAATACCCCTGAGCAGTACTTTCATTCCAATAAAAGCTAGTGAGAAGTTTCTTGTGATGCAGAATAGCATACTGTACAAGGTGGTTCTCTATTTATTAAGTAGATACAATCCTAAAGTGTGGCCATCCAAAGAAAAGCTGGTACTTTCCTGTGGTCATATTTCCTTTCTAGAGCAATGCCGATCTATCGTTTTAGTATGTGGATGAAATCCTAAAACGTAGCAATTCAAAATTAACGAAAGCGTACTGAGCAGTACTTTCCCGTGTTGCTGTTTATTATGCTGTAGAAGATGGTTCTAACAATTTGAGTCTGTGGATGAAATCCTAAAGTGTGACCATTCAAATAAAAGGTCGTGAGCAGTGCTTTCCTGTGGTGCTGTTTATTATGCTGTACAAGGCGGTTCTTACAATTTGAGTTTGTGAATGAAACCCTAAAGTGTGACCATTCAAATGAAAGCTGGTGAGCAGTATTTTTCTGTGGTGCTGTTAATTATGCTGTGCAAGGTGGTACTAACTTTTGAGTCAGTTGAAGAAATACTAAAGTGTGACCATTCAAATGGAAGCTATCGAGCAGTTACTTTCCTGTGGTGCTGTATTTTATGCTGTAAAAGGTCGTTCTAACTTTTGAGTCTGTGGATGAAATCCGAAAGTGTGACCATTCAAATGAAAGCGACTGAGCAGTACTTTCCCGTGGTGCTGTTTGCTATGCTTCACAAGGTAGTCGTAAGTCTGAATCCCTGGATCATATTGTTTATAAGAGTAACCATTCAACTGAAAGCTCCTGTGACTTCTAGCTTTTCTGGGATCTGTTTCTTATAGTGCACAACCCTGTTCTTGGATTTTCAATTTCGTGGAAAAATTTTTTTAAAAAGTTCAATTATTACAAGACGTAAGCGGTGTTGAACGCTTCTTTCGGCCTTAGGTAGTGTATATTGTTCTGTGCAGTATAAGGTTCGAACTCTCAAATCTGTGGGTTAGATTCTTTTTACTGTGCCCATGGCCAAATTAAAAGTTATTGACTAAATGTTTGCTTTCAAATTGGTTCTTTGTTTAGAGATTATAACGGCAACGAGCGAAATGTGAAGAGTGACCGACGATTTGACTACAAGATACCGAGGACTGCTTTTCTTTATTTTATGCCCTACATGATTTGACAGTGGACAAAAATCGTGAGACAGCACGAGATTCAGTACTTAATGGTTCTATTTCTGAAATAACCTTATGTTTGACAAACTCAGGTGAAGGTGCAGCAACTCCACGAACTAAACATCTCGTGATTACTTTGATGCTGTAAAAGATGAATCCAGCAATTGATTCTGTGAATAATTTCTGAAGTGGTCTTTAAAATGAATGATATTGAACGCTTATTTCTCGTGCTGCGGTTTAAATTATGCTGTATAAGGTGCTTCTAGCATGAACAGTGTATGAATTAGATCTCTGACTTGAGTCTGATCATTCAAATGAAAGCTACTGAACAAGGCTTTGCTGCGGTGTTGTTTATGAAGCTACGGTAAGTTGTCTCTGAGTTTTTAGTCTTTAGATAAAATCTTAGAGTGTACCTTTTAACCCTTTTATGCTCGAGAGTGGTATATGACACAAGATGCCATAACATGCTATATTTAATCTTTTTTTCTGAAATGTTCACAACCAAAAGGTCAGTGAAATATCTGCACATTGAAGACATAAAACCACCGCCCCCTCCAATGTAAGACTTGATTTAACACCGGCTCTGCAACTTTCGGAACTTTTTGTCTTTGTACTTTATTGATCAAGGTCATATCTCACAACAAACAATGCTCTGAGAGCTTAAATTTAAGCTATAGTTTAGTGGTGTACCCTATATGTACAATACAAATAAAATAATTTCAACGTTTTTTGTTATTTTTCACTTTGGACACTTCTCAGTCTTTTCAGTGACCTCCTCCACACCTGTTGGTGTCATTTATTTCATACCCCAGAAAATACCTTTGGGGCACCATTGGTAAGAAAATATGGTAACCCATCTGTTCGAGAAATTTGATTTTGGTCACCGTACGTACGTGCCTACGTCCGTACGTCCATACGTACGTCCGCCGATTCATGTATGCGCTGTGAAATGTCCTATAATAATAACAATTATAATCCAACATGGCGGAGATACTCCAGTTGACCACCTAGTTTACTCGACATCCATGCTATGGTCAATTGACATCTGTCAAAAACAAGGCATCCACTGACCAGTATCACGTGACCATATCGCGGGCTCAAGTTTGAAGAGTATAAAAGCAAGGGCCGATACATAAAGATTACAGCATAGAAAGTGCAACGTACGGATTTTTATTCACGAGTTGCAAAACTTTGGAAAACAAACGAGTGAGCGCAGCGAACGAGTGAGTTTTCCAAAGTTTTGCAACGAGTAAAAGAGATAAAAAAGATAAACTTTATGACAAAATTTATTAGTTAATTTTTTGTCATAAAGTTTATGTTTTTTACACTTTTTTCTCGTATTTTATTTTACACTGTCAGTCATTTTAGTTTTATGTGTTTCCGGTTTATTACTACATAAACACCCCTTCCAATGTAAATTCTCATTGTACCTGAAGAAGGCTGGTTTGGCCAGCCGAAATATAGTACACAAAACTTAAAACCATTCTACGTTGTATCGGCCTTGCTTTTATACTCTTTGTTGATTTTATTACGCCGATCAGATCACCAGTTTGATTCAACGTATACCAGCAGGATTATTGTCCACGGTTGCTTGCATGAACATTTGATATTTTCAAGTTTGAAGGTCATCGACGTCGGGCTGCTTTTTTTAAGTTGACCGCTGACCAGGCACTGGCTTTTGATTGGATCGCAAGTGTGGGACACCCAAACCAAAACGAGGCTTAAATTTTTCGCGCGCTTTCTGCTGCTCAAAATTTCACTTTCAGTTGATTCTTCATTTTGAGCAAAACAATTTCATCTTCTTTCGAATTTCTTCGTGTAAAAGGCATAAAAATCAGGAGCTAGTTTAAAGATACTCCGAAAGGTGAATTTCCAAGTGCTAAAACGGAAGAGCAAAATATTTTTCTCAGGAAAAGCTTAAAACTTGGATCTACTTGCGTGGAGCTCGGATTGTGTGGTTGAAAAACAAAATAATTCAACGCTTCAAGGGCTTTCACTTTACCGCGGCGTCTTGCAGCTCACCAAGAAAGGTCACTTAATAGTTCACCGGCATTAATGGGAGGAACGAGTAGCTCAAACTTAGTGAAAGAAGTTCTTCCTTTGAACAAACCGCTTGCTATTTTGGGAGTTTCGTGTTTTTACTAAAGTGGATACGTATTTTCAAGAACCTGTAAATCACAGGTAAATTAAATAAATTGAAGCTTAACATTTGGTTTAATCGTTGTTACTTTTCTTGGATCAGGAATGAAACTTGTATTTTTCTTTCGACTGGACATAAATAACCATCATCTCTACTCGTTTTGGACGTAAAGAAGTAGTTGAATTGTTTGTTTGTTTTGCTGCTTTGCTTGCAAAAGATCGCGAACGAGTGTTTTTACTCCGCTTGGCTGACTGTTTTTCGACGATTGTGCCTCAACAGTGTTAAGAAATTTTTGCCCTTATCTTATTTACACGTCATTGACTCCTCGTAAAAAAGCATTAAGGCGGTTAAACGATCAAACATTTTCATCGAGCATCGTGTTTGCATGCGTGTTTGTCAAACATAACGTTGGGTGGCTAAACGCACAAACAACGTTTGACCAAACACCAGACAGAGTGGGTCCATAGAACAATTTTTTGCATATTACCGCTGAAAGTTCGACGTTATTTGGTTCATTTGGTTGCATGCTTTGTTCGCTGGGGTGGCTAAATGATCAAACATTTGTTCGTAACGCGAAATGTTGGATGAAAATATTTCAGTGATCTAGATCCGTTCAAACATGGAAAGCCATTTAAAAGCAATGTTGAGAGATGTGGCTAAACGGCCAAACATGCTTGTCCAGCACGATGTTGGATGAAATGTTTGATCGTTTTTTGTTTGTTTAAATTTGTATTCGTACAAACATACGCGTCGTATATTGTTTTCTTGTAATGTTTTAATGTTTTGAGGTTTTTGCACCGCGGTCAATTCCTGTTGACCGCTCCGAACATAAAATATTGCCGCAAGGAAAGCCATGCGTAGATGTTCAATGCCAGTACAAAACAATTAAAATCGTGGAGCTCCGCTTTTAGGCTTGGCTAAATCTATATATTATCTTATATGTGGTCTAATGGTTCATCGCTCTCATTTTAGAAAAAAATTGGCATTTCCCACGGGCAGTAAAGGGTAAGTGTAAGCTATTCTCCCAGTACCTAATTGCTGTAGTGCTGTGTGTATACTAGCGTATGGGATTGTACGGCCATTCAAGCAAAAGCCACGGAGTCCTTACAGGGTCACTCTAACGTTTGAGTCTCTGAATGAAATCTCAAAGTCTGATTACTTAGTGAAATGAAAGCTATGGACGGTACTCTCCTGTGGTGCTGTTTATTATGGTGTAGGAGATTTTCTAACTTTTCAGTCTGCAGATGAAATCCTAAAGTGTGACCATTCAAATGAAAGCTACTGAGCAGTACTTTCCTGTGGTGCTGTTTGTTATACTGTACAGGGTGGTTCTAATGTTTGAGCCGTTCTGTGGATGAAATCCTAAAGTGTGACCATTCAAATGAAAGCTACTGAGCAGTACTTTCCTGTGGTGTTGTTTATTATGCTGTACAAGGTGGTTCTCATGTTTGAGCCGGTCTAAGGATGAAATCCTAAGGTGTAACCATCCAAATGAAACCTACTGAGAAGTACTTTCCAGTGGGGCTGTACATTTTGCTGTGTTTATTATGCCATGGTAGTTCTAACTTTTGAGTTTATAGACAAAATCCTAAAGTGTAACCATCCAAATGAAACCTACTGAGCAGTACTTTCCAGTGGGGCTGTATATTTTGCTGTGTTTATTATGCCATGGTAGTTCTAACTTTTGAGTTTATAGACAAAATCCTAAAGTGTAACCATTCAAATGAAAGCTACTGAGCAGTACTTTCCTGTGATGCTGTTTACTATAAATTGGTATCAAACTTGTTCTATTGCTGAGACAGTCACTGGACAGAATGTTTGTACTGATATGTGCTATAGCTCATTGTTAATCACCAACCATTTCTCCTCAAGATGTCACATGAAAATATTGGCTAAGCAAGGCCTGAGGGAGTGTCCATGGCAACAACATCAATCTGATGGTAGTACTGGGCATCAAACACAAAATGGTTCCTTTTGGTGGCAAACATAAGCAAATTTTTCAAGACAGCGCGTGGTAACTTTGGTGGATTAGTTAGGGCATATAATGTGTTAAGACAAATATGCATCGTTTCATCAAGTGAAACGTTGGTGAGCAATGAACTGGCATCAAAAGAGCACATAAATTCCTTATCTTGGCCCTTTCTGCAAAGAATGATTAGATTTGAATTTTGAAAGGCAGTTCAATGGCAAGCAGTTATTGGGATTATTATTTTAATAATAACCGTTTTAATAAAATCAGCCTTTGCAAACGCTCCCACCATCGTTGGCCAACTCCGGACTTTGAACCTTGTGGTGCCCAGCGTGTTGGGTGCGTTTCAGCCAGCCTCGTTCCCAGGGCATTTCCCTCACCTGGGGGTGGGGCGCCCCCAAGCCCGGGAACGAGGTTGCGTTTGAACACCCTGTCGAGTGTTGTTGGCAGTTTAACCAACAATGTTGGATGTTTTGGCCACCAATGTTGGGAGATTTTACATGGTCCTTTGATGTTTCATGTTATTTGACCTACATTTTATTTACACAGGTAAAAGGCCAAATGCTGGTGTACAAGTTTTACAAACTTCCTTATAAATATGAGCCAGGTGTCACACGATCAGCATATCGAGAACAGTTTCAAAGAACGAACCAAAGTCCTCGTCGACCACCAGAACGAAAACCCAGAGCTTTTTTACCTCGATCTTCACCTGCAACTTCAGTGATTGTCACCGATACCACCTCCCTCGGGAAAGGTTTTTCCTGGCCAGTCGGATCCATGCCTTCTCCACACGCTTATTGGTTCCCAGACCCCGTGCCCTGTGTGTCTTCGCTGTGCGGATCTAAAAGCAGAATTTATTATCCAGCTTCTTTGCCTTCACAGGCGGTTGGTTTGAGTCCGATTGATATCGCGGATCATAAAACCAAAGCGGAGCGTTGGTCTAAGTGTCACCTTTTTTCTCTTCCTCAGTGAAAGCGGGATTACAGAAGAGTTGAAGATGGTGCAATTAAACTTTTACTAAACACAAGGGCAGCTAGAGATGTCGCTCAATATTCGTAAATTTGGTAGAACCATCTCAACATGAGCAACTTCAGTGGAAAAGTGCTGTTTAATAGCTTTCACCTGAACTGTAGCATTTAAGGATTTCACTCACAGCCTCAAAAGTTAAATCACATCGAATAGCATATATACCGCATCTACAGGAAAATACTGCTCAGTAGCTTTCATTTGAATAGTCACACTTTAGGATTTCATCCACAGACTCAAAAATTAGAACCGATTTGTACAGCATAATAAACAGCACCACAGAAAGTACTGCTCAGTAGCTTTCATTTGAATGGTCACACTTTAGGATTTCATCCACAGACTCAAAAGTTAGAACCACCTTGTACAGCATAATAAACAGCACCACAGGAAAGTACTGCTCAGTAGCTTTAATTTTTTATTTACCCACGGTTAAATTACAGCGCCGAGATGATGTGGTCCTGTAACTATAAGTTAAAACAAACTACAACTTTCAGGTGTTTGTTCACCTTTTAGGGATTTCATGTGCAGAGCCTCCCTTGATAGTGAGATTTCTAGGTTAGTTTCATTTAATCACGTTATGTATTATTAGACAGGATAAAATTAACGAAGGCATTATTTCCGTTGTGAGAATATAAACGTATTCATGTTCCCGATAGTCGTTCTCTTTTACCATGGCTTGTGGGCGAATTTAAATTTTGATCACTTGCCACATGTATTTAAGTACAGATTTTCCTTATCCAAGCAAGCGAATTGTACATTTTACGCCCTTTATATAAACTGAAATTAGGATCACCATCGCCTATCATTTTGATGAGTACTTTTAAGCTACAATCTCTGCCCGGAACCGTGACCGAACGTTGAGTACGAGACTTGGTTGCAACTTAAGACAGGGGCACCCAACGAGCCAAATCAACCAAAAGCTGTAGAAGGGCATTTTTTAGTACCTTATGGTGTTTGACGTCTGTTTAAAGTGTGTTTTCACAAGCTAGAAGAATTTCATCTGTTCGGATTTCCTAGCTGAAGTTTTAATTGCCCGAAAATGTTAGGGAACAAAATCTTCATTTGAGAAAATGCAAGCTGAAATGGACTTTTCACGAACTTTCTAGGGAACAATTTTCTTTCCGAAAATGCTAGCTGACGTTTTTGACTGCCAAAAACAGCAATTACGACCTTTCCGAAAACCTCAGGGGCTATGATTTCCCCATTGCGAATTTTCTAGGCCACGTTTTAGTTACGAAAATCCGAGTGCACTCTTTAATCGACGCCGAAAGCCCAAGGCGAACTACCCTCTACCGAACAGATAACTACCGAAACTTGTCGTTGGGTGCCCCTGTTAAGAGACCGCTTCGAACATCGAATCATTAATTCGTGTTACGGTCCACAAGAATAACGCGCCGCTTTTTACGTTTTTACGTTCCTCTTTTTACGCAACGTTGCTACTGACGAGGATTTATGTAGCGCGACTTTTGAACGCTATCAAATTTGGTAAATAAGTCTGAGAGCGACGGAACCGTGACCGAACGTTCAGTGCGATACTTGCTTACAACTAGAAACCGCTTCGAACTTCGAATCATTAATTCGTCTTACTGTCCACAAGAATAACGCTTGGGTTTCACGATTCCTGGGCATGGAACGTGAATGGAAGAACGAATGAAAAAATATTTAAACGTCAGCTATTTATCAGTTTCAGCTTTATTTTCACCAACGACCTCTGTCAGTCTGAAGCTACACTAAATTTTCAATAGTAACCAAACAAAAATGGCGACATCATCGATAGCAACGGTCACCCCTACCAGCCGCCCCAGCGTAACGATTTGCAAGCAAAACATTGTGCCAGTACCACCTCCCACGGGCAGAATTTGTCTCTCCTTCGCTTTCGCCGATCATTCAAATTTCCCGCTCCAGTGGTTGTCGGAAATTTGAAAAGTCCCTCGTGTATCTTTAAGGCGCTGCCGCTATTGTTAAAAAATGGCCATATAGGGTCATATTTGGACTGTATAACAAAGCCTTTTGTTAGCAAAATGGACCCACTTTTCTTGATACGGTGGTGTGCCATTGAGACAAGGTAATTAATTCCCTAACTGCAAAGAACACAAGGTAAACAGAAGCATTGACAATTGAGAGAATTCGTAGGCGTGATGGTGCACAGCGTCGGTAGGAGAACAAGAACGTGTCACAGCAAGCCACGAATAGTTTCGTTTCCAGTACAGGAAGATGAAAGGAAAAACGAAATTACTTTCTAACCTTGACTGAAAAGAAAATGAAACAGGAGTTTGGTCCGCGACAAAACTCCAGAGTCTTATTTAGGGAAAGGTTTATCAAGGTTTATTAAGGTTTATTAAAATAAAAATGGGTAGAAATATTACAATTTAGACTGAACTACACGTAGCTTAGCTAATCGTGGCAGGCCAGTCTATTGAAACATTTTAGTACTTACAAGACCCCTTTGATGACAGTACTATTTTGTACTGATGGGTTTATCCTTTTTAAATATTCGTTTATTATTATTATTATTATATATTATCATTATCATTATCATTATCATTATCATTATCATTATATTATTATTATTTCATCGTGTTTGTTAACATTTTTCTAGTATTGTAATAAATTCATGGTGTATCGTTTCAAAAAAGCTGTTGAATTTTTGACTTTATAAATTTCCCGCACCGTGTTACCGCCGTGTCCAAAGCGTCGGCTCCTTTCTCTGAGTGACAGTTTTTTGGCGCCATTCTTTCAATGAAAATTTCTTATCAGTGTCTTATCATGCTTTCAGTTACTCGGAACTATTCAATAAACTAACAAATGGCTATAAATGTAACTTGTCTATAAGAGTAAATACAGCACAAGAAGACAGTACGTGGCAAGATAGCGGCAGGTTTTATAACTGCGTGCACAGTCTGACCGACAAGACGAAGCATGGCCAAGCATCGACTATCGTTAAGACCTATCATGAGTAGAACCCTTACGAGGGTTTTGACCCACTTCTTTGTATTCTAAACCCACGTTGCTTCAATTGTTTCATAATGACACTGTCTAAATACAATCATTGTGGTGTGCCATTGAGACAAGGTAATTAATTCACTAACTCTAAAGAACACAAGGTAAACAGAAGCATTGACAATTGAGAGAATTCGTAGGCGTGATGGTGCACAGCGTCGGTAGGAGAACAAGAAGGTGTCACAGCAAGCCACGAATAGTTTCGTTTTTAGTACACATACAGGAAGATCAAAGGAAAAACGAAATTAATTTGTACCCTTGACTGAAAAGAGACCTGTCAGTCACCAACGGGAATCACTGTAGGTAGACTAGTTGGCTTAATTTTGACGTAAACAATGCACTACTTTGTCCTTGCGGCGAACGCCAGAACGAACCACTGTCAATCAAAAAAGTAGCTGCAGTCTCATTTGCTAAGTGTCAGATCGTTTTACGAAGTAGTATCTCTGTTTGCTCACGAAAACAGCTGGATCTGTTTGCATTTTTTAGTTGAAAATATATGCCACAGAAAGTTTTAGGGCACAAAATATTATTGTTCAATTATCAAATTATGTGGGCTTTCGTCCTCTTAACGCCGACAACAAAGCGAATGGCCCAATTTGCGGTTATAGCATTACATTTTTGAATAATATATTTGTGCAGAAACTCGGATCCACAGATGGTCTAGCTCAGCAGCGGCAAATTTAGCCACGTGCGACATTCACGAGATGTCATTTAGACTCCATGAATTGTAACAGGTCAAAATCGCGACTTTTTAAAAGAAATAAGTATGGTGTGCGGGCATCCAGTTTGACTGACATTTGAATGAAAACGAAAGTTGGTGTGCTTGCTATGAAATCAATATGGCGAATCTAGTTGCGCAATGCGGTTGTTCAATTAAAGGAGCTCGGTCACGATATTTTGGGTCATTATTAGAGGCATAAAAGAATGTATTTTAAATAATGGGAAACAGTGAAATAGCAATTTGTCGGGGAGGATAAGCACCAAAGAGAATAAAAAAATGCAAATATGGCGAGGATGGTGGATGACCTTTTCGAGAAGATGAGGCTAAACTTATCACGATAACTGAAATTGTGCCATTTTTCTGCTTTCTACTTTTACTAAAGTTTGAGGTTACATTTTCTCAAACAAATCTTACTTTTTCAACTCATCCGAGTTTCGGTGACGGTGAAGGACTTGCATGGAACGAAGGAAGTTAAGAAACCGTCAAGTGTTGTTGAATGGCTTACCAAACAGTACTGAGACCTTCAAAATTATTGTAAACGAATTAAATACCACTTTGTAGCACAGAGGACATTTGCAGCATGATCGTAAGGTACAACATCCTCCTTCCTGTTTAGATCGAGAAAATTCACGGGGTACGACCGGGGTATTTTTGTACCATACTGAGTATTTTTAGCTAGGTACCGATTCGCATTGACGTCATAAATCATCCAAGCGTTTAGCTTCTTTTATTTTTTGGAGTGTTTATTTTTTCCGAAAAAAATTCAACTTAAGGCAACCTTTTGTGTATTAAGTGAAGCGGAATAAAGGAAGTTTATTTCACTGTCATGAAAAGTGCTATTCATAGTGATGTAAATTGCTTCGTTTCGACCGCTTACGGTCCACTTTATCTTCAACAAGAACACTAAAAACTGCCCTATCCACATGAAAAAGACTGATCTCCTGAGAATAGCGGTGAAGCTAAGCTATCTATTGTATTTCTCGTAACTTTGTTTATCCTGCGGTAACTTTCAACTGAAACAACCGTTCAAACAACAAAATAGAGATGAACCTGCTAGCATTACTAAGAGCTATATAAACAACGCAAACAAAATTATTTATTTCAGTTCAGACAACTCTGTGCAGACTTGTATACATTAAACTGCCGGTAAAAAAATATGAATTGCACAAAGACCAAACTACGTTCAGTGGCTAGCCTCTCACACAGCCGATCGATAGAACAATTGTGGTGAATAATAAGGATTCTAAGCAACACGGTCGAACGCAAGAACGCTGCCACTGAAACCCAATTCCGCTCTAATAAAAGTAGTGGCCCCATACAGTTGCCTGGACAACTACATTGTGACATGATAACGTGAACACACGTGAACACTGATGGCCGCCACTGTAGAACACACATAGATTTGGCCGTTAATTTTTTTTATTCGGGAGGCACAGTTACGACCCGTATAGGAAATAATCTGTTGTGTCTCTTCTTGCGCGTCATCGGTGGTCCGTCTCGTATTCTTCAGTATCAATATGATAACATACGTTGATGCATGAACAAGATTCAGGAACAAAAGAGTTAAAAGGTAGATAATATAAAAGGAAACTTTTCAGCGCGATTTCTCGACCTATAGTAGTCTTCGGAACAAAATTATCGTGAAAATAATTTCTAGAAACATACAAGACTTAGTATGCATCCGGCATGATGGTGGCATCAACATGGTGGGCAAACGAATTCAATACAATAAATAAACAACTGATTATAAAATCAATATTCCAAGTTTGTCTGCAGAATTATTGCCACGAAGCGTTTGAATTACTAAGGTTATTGAAAACGGACCAGAAGAGAGCTGCATAAATATCAATTTCATAATAATTTGAGAATCTTTGTGCTTCGGTTCTTCCCGAATTTGATCAAATTTCAAAATCCTGTATCAGTAAAGCGAGGTGAATATACTGGCGTAAAATTTTCCGTAAAGATTTCTCTCACAGTGTGAAGGAAGTACTTCGGCTAATTATAAAAGTTTAGATCACAGGACTTATCGTGCGTTTGGAGCTCGACAGAAGGTAGTTCTTTCACTCTTGAGCCTGTCTGTATACTAGTAGACAAACCATTTGAAGCACTGAAAACAAGACACAAAACCCATGTTTCCCTGTTCGTCTGGATTATCCGAATCGATTGGCCATTATCATGTAGTCACGTGCAGTGCAAAAGTAACTAGTACGTGATAAGAGAATTGATAGAAGTTTTGCCTTAAGTTATATGAGTTTATTCCAAATTTACAAAGAAAACTGAAGTTTGTGGTGGTATGAAATTCTTAAGTCTGACCCTTCAAATGAAAGCTACTGAGCAGTACTTTTCTGTGGTGCTGTTTATTATGCAGTACAAGGTGGTTCTAACATTTGAGTCTGTGGATGAAATCTTAAAGTGTGACCATTCAAATGAAAGCTCACTAGCACTACTTTCCAGTGGTGCTATTCGTTATTATGTTGTCTGTCGATGAAATCCCTTTAGTGCGATTCTTAGAAAAAAATTTAAAGATCACTGCTTCCCTTAGGCACTGCTATACAATAGGCTTCTAACTTTCAAATCAGTGTGTTCAAGAAAACGAAGGTTGTTGGTCAATATTTGCATTTCCGAGTGTCTCCACTGAATTAAATCTACAACAAATGCCGGCACACGAGCCAACATCGTTCAACGTTTTTTTGAATGGCTTTTAGACACGTTGACGCCGTGATAAAATGCTTTTAAATTTACTTTTGTCATTCAACATGTTCAGCGTTGTCGGAAGAGAACAGAACCCGGCTGTCTTCTATCCCCGGCAACAGGTTGAAAGGCCTATTTAGTCAATGCTCTTCTCGACATGTTTAACACTGACTCGCAAAATTTTTTATCAATGCGAGCAACTGAGAAGTACTTTTCTTTGGCGCTCTCTTATCAGTTTTACTAGGAACAGTGTCGTCTAAAGTATCTGTGCATGTCCATCTCTCGGCTGTAAACCTGCAAGTTACAAAAGAGTGAAACCGGCTCGCATCAGTCGCCAATGGTCTCTACTGATAAAGCCACGGCTAAACGATCAAACATTTTCATCCAACATCGTGTTCACGATTTGGGTTTGTTGGGGTGGCTAAACGATCAAACATTTTGTTCGTAACGCGAAATGTTGGGTGAACGTGTTTGATCTGAGATCAAACATGGAAAACCAATGTTGAGAGAGGTGGCTAAACGGTAAAACATGCTCGTCCGACACGATGTTGGATGAAACTGTTCGATGGTTTAGCCGGGGCCTAACGTAAAGAGAAGATAAACAAGCCGACAGAAACAAACAGAAGCTGATTCGATTGTTACTGATGCTCCACTGATACATCGGAATTGAATCGGTTATCCTTAAACTAAGCATAAAGCTGTCCGAAATGTTTTGTTTAGACCAGGCAGAGGCTCCGGGAACACTGAGGTGGTCACAGCGGCATCAACCAGTCTTCACTCAACCCTTCATGATGTGGTATCACAGACCTAACACCACCTATCGTTATTTTACGTTTCTTTCAGTTTACGTATGGAGTTGATGGAGACAAGGCCAGCGGTTTAATGTCATTGCCCAAAGACGCGATCGTCTAAACTGAAGCAGATGTTGAGCACGCAGCCATCAAGATCTCACCAGTCATTTTAATCCCCTGGTTTGGGGTCCAGCCTTGTCTTTGAATCCAGGACCTTTCGCTCACACTCCGGCCTGAACCGGGCGGCAGTAACTCAAGCATTAGTTAACTGAAATGGTACTAATTTCACTGCCGTCTCCTTTCTAGGGTCACAGAAATTTAAATCCGCCCAGCAACAAAAGAAACAATGATATTGAACCTCGGGATTTTTCGACCTTAAAGAGGGTTAACGGCGAACACCTGTCATCGATTACGATTGCACGCAAAAATTTTGTTTGGAAAGTAAAGTAATTCCATCAGTATTCTCAATATTTCCCACGTGCTTTTTTTTTAAAGTACATTTTTTCATTCATCGAGGCCTTTGCAGCCGTTTTCGCTGGTTTTCCTTAGGACAGGCAAAATCTATCGTCTTCAAATTTTGAGTGCGTGAAAAAGAAACCGCCATCGCGCTTTTGTGAAGTGTTTGAGTACTCCTCGTAAACGTTTTACGTGAAGTATACGTAGTCCAGCAGGCACTGCACGGACGCATCGCCCAGAATGAGGCGACATCATCCGGGTCTTTCTTACTTGTCGCGCGCGAGATGGATACATCATGTATGACGCGCGCGAGATGGATACTTCATGCATGTTGAGCGCGAGATGGATACATCATGTATTCTATATTATATGATCGCGTAGTCACCCACGCAGCCATCACCAAATAGCGGCTGCGTGGGTGAGTAATGAGTACGGAGCTCCGTTCTCGCTGGAGGACCTCTGCCATAACAAAAACAGCACCACAGCAAAGTAGTGCCCAATGATTGCATCTTAGGAGTTCACAAAACGTTAGGAACAGCTTGTCCATCCTAATGAACTGCACGTCAGGAAAGTAACGCTGAAAAAGGTCTCAATGCTTGGCGGACAATTATGTGTGAGAGCCATCAATAGCGCTGTGAATCGAAGGAGCCCGGCTCTTTCTCTCCATATTTCGGCTTTTCGCACACCCTTATGGCTATTCAGAGGGGTTTTCCAGCAGACTAGTTGAACGCCGCTACCAGGAGTTCATCCGTAGATTCAAACGTTCTGAAAACCAGCTTGAATAGAGAGAGAATTTTTCCAGGTTAGTTCAATCAAATCAAATGAAATCAATTTATTTAAGCTTGATAGCGTGGGGAGTGGTTGCCCAATCTCCCTAGCCGGGGGCTCATGTATTAAATTTCCGAGCATTCCGGATCGAATTGGAATTTAGAAGTGTTGGTTTTTGAGGAGAAGGGTAAACCGGAGTACCCGGAGAAAAACCTCTCGGAGCTGAGAAGAGAACCAACAACAAACTCAATCCACATATGACGCCGAGTCCGGGAATCGAACCCGGGCCACATTGGTAGTAGGCGAGTGCTCTCACCACTGCGCCATCCCTGCTCCCCAGAGTTAGTTTTCTCTTTTTGAAAACAGTGTTTAAATTTAACCACATAGGTACGTTTTATCATGATTTTAGCGCCGGATAAAAACGACATGCAATAAACTGTGAACGACATAGCTATGATTTTGTGCCAGCTTAGAGCGTTCTGTTTCTTCATGGCTTCTGGGCAAATTCAAATTTTGATCGCGTGCTGCAGGTTTTGCATTTACGAGTCTAGGAGTACCCTGGCTCCAGAGGCCCGTTGAAAAAAATAAATATCCCTGAAAAGCCAAAATAGAACGCGAGAGACGGGCCTCTGGTCGCACGAGCAGAGATATTCATTTCCACAGGACAGAATTTGTCCTAGTCCGCTGATTGGTTCTTCAAATAAACAACAATTATGATTGGCTTAGAAAAAGCGTGGTTTCCCAGCCGACAAACCGGTTTCGATGTTGAATAGAAAGCAAGTGTAAGCATCGATATGGCGGCTGCTATCGACGATCGTGGATTCTTTAGTGCGTTTCGAAATGCTGTTCAGGTCACTTTGGAGTCTAAATTTTCCGATATTGTTGCATTAAAACCAGTGCAAGAAGAAGCGTTGTTGGCTTTCCTGAAACGGAAGGATGTGTTGGCCGTTTTACCGACGAGTTGTGGAAAATCCTTGATCTTTCAACTTGTTCCAGCAATTTGTGCCAACCTACATGATCAAGGCTTTGACTACCCAAAGAATGCAGTTCTTTTGGTGATCTGTCCACTCACTGACCTTATTGACTCACATATTCAAGAGCTTGCCGATCGTGGTATTGCAGCCTGCTCTCTTGGTGATGACAGCGAAGATGCATCACCTTGTTTACAAACGGGAAATCCCAGAACAGCGGATAATCGCGCCGCAATGTTTTGCTTCTTCGCATTTTCGCCTTGAAATAAGTTAAGCTTCCCGTAGCCATAAATGATCAAACTTATGTTGCAAACTCTGCAAAAATCGTCGACGGATGAGCGAACAATTTTTACCGGAGTCACAACCTTCCTCGACATTTTTCCACATACAGAGAAGTTTTTCGCGGTTCGCTACACGTGCGATTATTTTTAGCGATCGATTCGCTTCACGTGCGATTGTTTTTAGCGATCGGATGTCAGAAATGTCAAAAATGATAACAGCCAGACACGGTCTCCCCGCCCATCGAAAACCGGTTTGGTGGGATATCTGATACACGAAAACCGCACGGAAATGAGGTTCAGCATTCGTGCGACCAGAGGTTATTTTTTTCCTCTCGGCGCGTCGCGCCTCGTTGATGCGAATTCCCTCCTTCAAACGAAAAAAATAACCTCTGGCACCCAGGGTAGTCTAGGAGAGACCTTAAACTTCAACTTTACACTTGCACAGGCGATGTGATGCTTGAAAATACTAAGTTAAGGTAGCTTAAACTATCCTGAACTCGGTCAAATTCTGGCCTCATCTTTTTGAAAACTTTTCGCTATTAACTGTAAAGCGTGGTGTATTGTTTGACAAAAAAGCTGCTGAATGTTTATGACTGATTAAATTTTTCTGGCCGATCAATGAACCGTGGTATACGTTTCCTCTTATTCCGTTCACAACTATTCAATACTGACTGACAAATGGCTGAGTGTAATTTATTCTCCAAGAAGGAAGAAAATAATTAAACGTAACAAAGCTCTTGAAAAATAGATCCAAGTTCTATAACTCTTAGCACCTAGCACTGTCAAAGTACCGGGCTGAGTTAACCTATTGTTAGTACAACACTTATACGACATGTATCTTACAAGTTTCTTAGCCCTGTGTGTATTGAAAACGCACGTTGCATGTTTCAAG
Source organism: Pachyseris speciosa (assembly GCA_016490735.1). NCBI lineage: Eukaryota > Metazoa > Cnidaria > Anthozoa > Scleractinia > Pachyseridae > Pachyseris > Pachyseris speciosa. Next base: position 11,192 of record JAEMWC010001692.1, on the reverse strand, counting down.
TGCTCTGATAACACGAAGTAAAATCATTCATTGTGGCGTACTATCTCGCCACGCTAATCAATTCACTGATTACAAGAAGACAATATAAATGCGACAAATGCGAGAACTCGTGGGCGTGAAAAGTTATCTGGGCGCCGATCAAAACACTAGAACGTGTCACAGCAAGTGCCGATATAATTTCGTTTATCATAAAACTTTGTTATCAAGACAAGACCAATGCAAAAGAGAAATGAAATATCGACTCTGGATTAAAAGTGGTCTGTCAGTCAAATAATCGGTACTACAATAGAATAAGTAAAGTATTGGATTAAGGCCTAATTGTCACCTGTAATTTGCATGGTCTGAGTTGGCGAAACGGTGTGCGCGCAATATTTTATTTTGCAATAAAAGACAAGCTTAAGAGTCAAGTGAATCATACACCACGTTGTTGTATCTCACAATACGAGAGCATTTCAGCGTAATAGTTGTTTTTATTTTTTTCAGAGTTGTCCTTTCAATTTATTGTCTTTTTTCCCTGAATTCCCGACTCTTGGATGTGGGCATTTTTCAATTTTCTTCGCCTGAAACAAAAGGATTGGTCCAAGTTTCGATGAGCGTGACATTTTTAAATATGAACAACCGTTTTGGTTTACGGGAGAATTCGCGTTACCGAATTTAGAAAAGCTGCCAAGTTTCTTAGAGACCTGATTTTAAATTCGGTGAAATATGACAATTCTGAAATTGCGATTTTCATAAAGACATTTGGGCAGTGCAGGCAATGTGTGCCCGCGCGCCATTGTACTGTTGTTTGCAGAATCGTGAAATAAAAGCCAGTATAACTCACGAAGTTTAAAGTGAGATTTCAATGAAACTTGGCCTTTTGGTTAAAATCCGTATCGCAAATCCATTTACGGAATATTTTATAATGTCGGGCAAACCTCAAATTAGGCTAGCCAGATCAGTCAGCTAAAATTTTCAATTAAGATTCAATCACTTTTCGTAACGGTTAACCTTGATCGAGAATAGATATTTCAATAGAAGACACAGTTCAGTCTCCTCAATAGTTTACCAAACCGTAATGAAAAGTTAAGTTAATCGTAAACAAAATAATGTACTGCTGTGCTGAACAGAAGACATTTGCAACAAGATCACGGTCGTGCCCGGCTTCCTCCTGTTTTTATCACCGAAACAGACGCAGCGTGAGCAGCATATTTTGGAACCAAGACTGTTCACGTTTTGTATGATGCTGGCATTGACGTCACCAATCATTTAGGCGTTTAAAACTTCTTTTCTTTTTGAAGTGGTTTACTCCGGATTAAAAAATCATAGTTATCGGCCGCAGGAAGCTACCTCTCATGATAGGAGCGCCACAAAAGAGCAGAATAAAAGAAATTGCCATAACTGTAGCTATCCTTCATGGCTTACCAACCAGCTGCTCAAACAAGGCATAAACCAGCTATTAACAACTATTAACAGCGAGAAAGAATTTTATTTTAGACAACTGTGCGTACACTGAAGCATTCAAACAGCTGTTAATAGGGTAAATATCGACTCACAAAGAAAAAGGCCTGTCCAATGGAGGTCCTTTCTCAGTCCATTAGCTGGTAACATGGATTCTAGGGAAAAACGACGGCAACGGAAACCTTAAATAAAACAATTTTTAAATTATTGAAACAAAGGCCGCGCAAAGTTGCCGGGACAACTTCAACGTGAAATTGTCAAATTTGATAGGGTGAACACACGCTGTTCTCCGTGGACCACATATTGTGCGACCATGCAATGAACAGCACGTGACAATGTAAACACAACCACGTGATCACGATCATTTTGACTCCGCGTTTGCCAGATGTCAGCCAGTTCGCGCTAAGAGTGAGAATTCTAGCTAAAGGAAAGTTTATCGAAACGTTGCGAAGAAATTTTGCAGTTAACAACAGGAGTTTGATTTTTTTGTAGCTCATTGCTTAAAGAGAGAAGATCATGGGAGCATTTTGCACCGCTACGGCTCAACACTGAACTCGCCATCAACTCATGATCAATTCCCTCTGTTTGTTGTGTCTATTCATGAAAGTAATTATTCTCAGCGCTTTTTCTGCTTTGATTTCGTGTTGCTAGAAGTTTATTTGTACGTGGGGATGTGTTGGATTGTTCACCAACCTTCCCAAGGTGAGCTCCTCGCCTTAAAAGAAAAGGACTAGTGCGATATTTCATTATCCCCAATAACAAGTAACAAGTTATATAATGACATGTTATATCAATTTCATTGTTTTTCTAGTTGTGAATAATTTGCTGAAACAACGACGGGAATTGGAAAGACTTTCCTTTGGGTCTTATTTTTATTCTTGTCAACAATTTGCCTTTTTATTTCTAATTCTACTGCAGTGCTGTATTCCATACATTACCAGTTACCATTGCCATTCCCATTATGTTCTAGATTTTCTCATATGATTAAAATTGCGGCCAGCACAACAAATCAACTTACACTGGAATAAATTGCGCAGAAACGTTTACTTCGGTTGTCAACAATCGCCGCCTGCTTTACAAAAACCGGCGAGCAGTGATCTTATATAAGATCAGGAGCATGGGCTCCTGACAAGATACACCACACCGTTCAATGTCTAACATCTGGTGGTACATATTCTTGGAGATTCAGTTGCATATTACACTGCCTGATCGCTAATGTTTCGTGGCGACACCGATATCCACATTCTCGAAACGATCCTGTTGGGAGCAATTTTGTTATTTAGCGATCTAGCGTTCGTTGGTGATTGTAGAAATCTGTTTGACCTAGGCGTGGGCACAAATTAAAGGGCGGGATGTATTCAACCCGGCACAATTTCTCGAAATTTCAATCCCAAAAAGCCATTGATTGGGGGATTCAACGGAAAATGTTTTGGACCTGAGGGTTCACTTTATAAAGTAAACCAACTTTTTCGGTTAGAGCGGAGGTCGGGCAACAAATTTGCAATAACTTTTCCATTGCCTACCTGCCTCACTAAATAAGTTTGGTCGACGGACTGAAAAAGTTCCAAAACATCTTGGTTACCTTGTTTCTATCACCGTACAGTTTTGGACATTCCTTCCGGAAAGTCTGATTGAATGGATTGAGCCAAACACTTGTATTTCCTTCAGGAAGCTGCGGGAATTACATGATTTCTAATGTTCGGCGTTAACGAAGCTTGACAAGAGACTCTTGGTCGTTAAGATACGCTGAAATTCAAATAAAAAATGTTACTAGCCTGACGTGGTCCGTCGAATAACGCTCTCGCCTGTTCCATTTTAATTTTGGCTATTTATCAGAAGTACACATGAGATTAGCACCCCATTTTCTCCAGGCTTTGGGGGAGAAAGAGCCGCGCTATAGTTTTAAGCTTAAAAGAATCGAAAGCGTCAGTAGAATCTAGAGTAGGGCGTAAAATAACCCACGGAGCGCAAAAGAAGGGTAATTTTAAGAGGCTGTTTTGTCTATAAGTAAATTACATTTAGTTAAATGTACGGAGTGGCAAAACGTGCGCAAAATTCATAGGGAAGCATGGAAAAGGTGCTAGCTTTATAATATCTTTTCTTAAACCATGGGTCCTCTTTGAGAAGTCCTCAGATATTCCAGAGGCGATAAATTCTGTGATAAAGTCCAATGTACACTACAGGTCTCCAAGAAAGATCGACTGAATTTTTCCGACGCCTCGAAGTAGAGATCGAAAATCTTCGCTCATGGTAAGTTTGTGGAGCCCATTACGCACGATGGCGTTCGGTAAAAACAACTTCAAATCGATAATTACGGCAAAATTCCTGATTATTGACCTGGTTAAGTTATCTTTTCGTTTCGAGATATGGGCTCCATGTCAAACAAAATGCCCACATGTCGACTGATTAGGTAGTTATAGCAACGACGACGAAGTAATGGCTACGAGAACGCGAATAAACAATAGGTTTTAAGAACAAAAACTATCGCTTTGCACGTGCACAAAACGCGCATTTTTATGCAGTTCTTTCGCGTCCCTCGCCAGAACACAAAGCCGTAAAAATTGAAATTCAGGGTTGAGAAGAGTTCTTGAGCAGACGGCAGGGAATTTTCATCCTGTTTCCGTTTTTAAAGTTTATTTCCTTGATATTTCCTCCTCTTAGTACAAGTTGAACGAAATGGGATAATCAGTGGAGACGATAAATTGGCGTTATAGGTCGAAATTGGCGCTCCAGAAAGCGATACTGTCTTTTATGGACGAATTTCTAAAACTTTTGTTAGCTTTTCTAATGTGACCTACTAATTCCTTTGTTTTTATTTCTTAATATATTTGTAATTAGAAGTCTCCAAGCTACCAAGCTAGCGGGGAACCATCCAAAACTTAGTTTAATTAAAACCTCTGGTAAATCTCTCGTGTAATATCTTGCTGCTTGGGTTTTCAAAACTTTCCTGATGATTTTCCAAGCGTACGTTCGAGCCGTTTTCCTAGCCGCTAAATCATGAAATTTTTGGCTCCGGCTCCTCTTCATAACGAAATATTTCCGTAATTGAAAGAAAAACATTTCTTTACCCTGAGGGCATGAAAAAGGGATGAAAAGTGATTGCATTTGTTGATTTGAAATGCATTGCGTCAGTCAAATACGACCTTTTCGGGGTGGGCTGGACTTTGGATGCTTGATAAACACTAAGAAAGGACTCGCGAAGCAGCATATCCTTGCCATAAAGTCCGTAAGCCTCCTGTGTTTAATTGCTCTCGAAGATCTCAGCCTGACACGGGTTTTGCCAAAGCCCTCCATTCTATACTGGAATTCTCCTTCAGGATCGAGCTATCACAATAGGCCAAGGTTTGTTCAATTAATTTAACTTTTCGCACTAAGCATACAAAATTGATACATTTTTACACAATTTCTCATTGATAGCGCATTGATGAACAAACAGCTTAGCGAGAAATTAAAGCAGATCAATAGTCTTTATTTAAACGGTTATATTTGGGGATTTTATCAACCGACTCAAAACATGTCAAAATTTAGCACCTGTTAATGATGTTCCACACCGGAGCAACGCCACAGAAAGGCACTTCCTTCTCCTTGAAAACGTTTGCTTTTTAACTCATGATCACCACAGCAGAGTCAGAAGTTTGAAGGCAAATCTAACGAGCAAACCGTGTTTGGCTAAGTGAATGCAACGGCTAAGAAAGCTTGGGATGATAGCGGACGGCCAAAAATATCCTCACTTCTAAAAAGAGATAAATTAAATTAAAATTTCATCAGTTTGACTCCTAAAGCCTTACCCTTCCTCTACCTTTTTACAAGTGCAGGATTTATCGACCAGGAGACGGTTTAGCGCGTTAGCCATTTGGCAGAAGCTTCGGTGAATATGGTCGAAAAGGCTAAACTGAACGCAGCCCAAAGATTTCGACTGCGCTGTAAAAAATAATTACAGCTAGTTATATTCTTTGGCAAAATGTTACCTCGAACTTTCACCGATCACAAAGCGGGTAAATTGATTCATTTTGTTGTCGAAGCCGGAGAACAGTTCTATTTTCAATATGAAGTAAGGTCAAAATACGGTTTTCGCACAGCAAACAAGTCGCTTTGAAATCTTGGTTGCAAGATTCTATTTGCTCAATATCTCTGCGACGTTAACATGTTCAGCTAAAAAATCGAGGGGACAAAATGCTGTCATCTTGTTTAAATAACTCTAGGCCCTATAACGGTTTAAGAAAACAAAAAACACGAAATTTTAAGGTTTTGGTTTGAATTTTCGGTCGGTTTCCATCATTTTGTGCTTGAGCTGGCTTTAACACCGATTGCTTCATGGCATGGAAGAGGCCGACTAAATAAATGAATAAGCTTGCACCACAACATTTGTGCAACAAGATTAGTGGACACTATCAAATAATCGCGCGACCACCAGGTCTATCGGCACAAAGACAAGTACCACCTGTACCGCATGAATAAGCAGGAAAGTACTGCTCAGTAGCTTTCCTTTAAAAGGTGACACTGACGATTTCATCCACAGACTCAGTCAAAAGTCAAAGCCATCTTGTACAGTGTAATCGTCGACAATATATACAGAAAGCTTAAATTTGAATGGTCACACTTTAGGATTTTATCTGCAGACTCAAACGTTAAAACCACCTTGTACAGAAGAACAAAGAGCTCTAAAGGGATGTGCCGCTCAGTTGCTTTCATTCGAATGGCGACACTTTATGTTTTTTGTCCACAGATTCCAAACGTAGCCAGTATTTTGCACAGTGTAATAAACTGCACCTCAAGCAAGTACCGCTTAGTAGTTTTCCTTTGAAAAGTGTGATTTTAGGATTTCATCGTAAAGTGAAAGCCGCCTTGAACATAATAAACAGTATCAAGGGAAATTACTGCTCAGTAGCTGTTTCATTTGAGTAGTCATACTTTAGGATTTCACCAACAGAATTAAAAACTACAGCTACCTTGGTCAGCCTTATAAGCAGTACCACAGGAAAGTACTGCTCAGTACCTTTCATTTGAATGGTCACACTTTAGGATTTCATCCACAGACTCAAAAGTTAGAACCACCTTGTACAGCATAATAAACAGCACCACAGGAAAGTACTGCTCAGTAGCTTTCATTTGAATGGTCACACTTTAGGATTTCATCCACAGACTCAAAAGTTGAACCACCTTGTACAGCATAATAAACAGCACCACAGGAAAATACTGCTCAGTAGCTTTCATTTGAATGGTCACACTTTAGGATTTCATCCCCAGACTCAAACGTCAGACCATGAGCACGCTTATAGATTCATTCACTGGCGCAAACAATTAAATCTGACCTACAAGACGTAATGAACAGAGCCACAGGAATCGGATTTTATTTGAATTTTCGCCTCCCTTTCAAACACTAAAGGCACTGCACCGGTATCGCAGAGGTTGTTGGTTCGATTCCCCGACAAGCCTAATTTTTTAGGCTTGAAGTGATTTTCACTACTACTTAAGTGGTGTTCATAACTAATCATTCACATATTCATCCTTTAATCCGCAGCTCAAATATATATGATTTTCGCATATTCACTATCACTCAAAAGCCATAACCCGGCTTATGTGCAACGTGTGTACCTCCTTGTTACACGTTATTTTTAGAACGCAAACTATCATAAATTATCATTAAAACCCTCAGGGAACAATCAAGATTGCATGTATTGGTTCTTAAACTGTGTACTGCACGCTTTGAAATAACATTTCTAGAAGTGTTAACCTTGGAAAAAGTATGTGAGGCCGACATCTTCTCAATAGGGAGCAACCATGGTAGTTCAATGAAGCTTGTCTTGTAGAGGATTTTAAACAAATCAGTAGAAATTCAACAATCTAAGACGAACTTTAAATTTAAATTGACAGAATGACAATTAAGAATGTGGAAATTCGTTTTCAGCTGAATTTGTCGAGAAAGCAATGGAAAAAATACCACAGGAAGCGAAACAACTTAGCCAAACAATCCTCGCAGAGAAACGACCATATCGCAGCCAGCCGCGCTACAAGAACATCGTTCATCTGTGGGAGTTTCTGCTCGAGCTACTCGCTGAAGACAGCTGTCGTTCCCTGATCACGTGGGTCAGGAAGGAATGCGGAGAGTTCAAATTGCAAAACCCTGAGGGAGTGGCGAAAAGATGGGGCATGTTGAAAGGAAAGCAGGGGATGAACTATGGAAAGCTGAGTAGAGCACTGAGGTATTACTATCAACAAGGAATTGTTAAGAAGGTGAGTTATTTTAAGAAAATACACAGCGTTTTTGATTTTGAAAACATGTTTCGACAATTGTTCTGTCATCTTCAGTTCAAAAACATTTGCGCAAAGTACAAAGTTGAATTTATAATGTTATACAAAATGCTAATTATCCATAACAAAAGGAAACGTGACAATGTATACCATTACAAAGAAATAATATAATAAAGTTGATGCCGGATTTAATGTAGGTTTCTCTCACTGAATATGAATAGCCTCTTTGATCTTAAGTTCATTCCTTTCAATAGCATGGCGCATCCTTACTGCGCATAATTTATGGCGTCATTTAGCGCGCGCACGAGCGCACGCACATTAGAAACATGGCGTATTTGCCTTGACATTGAGCTTTGTCAGCCGAAATTTTCCCTTTGCGGTCGTGTTGCAAAGAAACGAGCACGGTGACCCCCATTTTTTATTAGCGTTACTTACTCGTAATAGGCACACGAAAAACATATTTTAAGGAGAAAAAAAGTTTAATAGTAGAAGTTGGATTATTTATGTGTAAATGACGTGAAACTTTGCATTTGGAGCTAGGGAGAAGTATGAATTGATTACTTAGTAGTCCAATTTGCTTACATTATTTGCATGATCTGGCGATTTGAAATCACTATACTGAAAGATTATAGCCCAGAAAAACAATTAGGCTCCAGGTTTCACTACTATTCATAGTTTTTGCTACATAATAACAATTTTTTTGGGTTGCTCAAGTTTCGAACATTTCTCGCGCATCTCAGTAAAATCACTTAGAATTACGGGCATACAGGGCGAAAACAAGCACGGTGACCCCATCTTTTTATTGTATTTTTTCAATGTCCTATGTATGACTATTAATTGTGCCTAGTTTGAAAAAAATCTGGATAGTACCTCATTTTCATGGGAATTACCTTAAGCTGGAAGGTGAAGCGTGATCTAAGATACTACAACAATCATTAGAACATCGAAAGTGACATTGCTGAGAATTTTGGAAATGTCTAGAAATGTGAGAGGTGCCATCACTGACCAGGTGCTCTCACATATTAGTAGTAGTAGTAGTAGTAGTAGTAGTAGTAGTAGTAGTAGTAGTAGTAGTAGTAGTAGTAGTAGTAGTAGTAGTAGTAGTAGTGGTGGTGGTGGTAGTAGTAGTAGTACTTGTAAATCACTTAATAATACAGTGTAATAAAACACTTCTATTCAAAGTTTTTGGTTTTCAATTGTCCACCAAAATGCTGTCTTGCTTGAACATCTGCTCGACTGATGAATAAAAGTCAAGTATAAGTTAAAAGATTTTACAAAGAACTGGCTATTTGAAACCCAAAGATTATAAACTATTTGTTTGTGTAATTATATACTGAAAAAGGTATCTTTTTTATCTCCTAGGTTCCAGGCCAAAGACTGGTCTACAAGTTCAACAAGCTACCATATAAATACGAACCAGGAATGAAGGAATCTCTTTTTCGCCAAGAAAAGATGATTGAAAACTTTAATGATCAAGAAGTGAAAAAAGCCAACACTGCGACACGACACATGGCCCCAGCAAACACCAACCGTCCAGCATTTATCCCCATCCGTCCCTCCCTGGGAAAATATTGGTCGTGGCCTTTCAAACCTGTACCCTCTCGGTCGCTTTTGTGGTATCCAGACAACTCCTTCCTTAAACCTCGCATCAGTAGTGGCGAGAATCGGATCATGTTTGGGTCTGCCGGCTCAGTGGCATCACTCCACTTATCACGTGGTATTAGACCAGTACATCCTGTTTATCCTGCCTATAACAAGTTTCATTCTTCTGCTGCGCCAGTTCCTATATCTGTAATCCATCAATTTGTTTAAGTATTGTAACAAATTTTCTTTACTTAAGCTAAAGCACTTAATGTCAGCTGCATTCTACGAGACCCTCATGTGAGCAATGTAAATAAAGCTATGGGCATCTTAATATCACAGTGTGAATGGTGATTGAGTATCCCCTTCACTACATTAAAGATCCAAACCAAAACTGATTACAGTAAGATATGTCTGGCGCTTTATCGATATAAGGTCAAAGCAGAGATTCGAATAAGAGTTATTATGCAATGAATTTTGACCTAAAAGAGGTCGACATGCATCAAAGCGCACTAGTAATTTTGACTAGGGTTTTTAGGCGGGCATAAAATCATAATAGATGCACAATTACAATGACAAGATATTGCGAGAGATACATACAGACAGTCAGACAGACAGACAGACAGGCAGGCAGAAAGATAGACTGGCAGACAGACAGCTAGACATACAGTCAGACAGTCAGACAGACAGGCAGGCAGATAGGCAGGCAGGCAGGCAGACAGGTAGGCAGGCAGGCAGACAGACAATCAGAACAGACAGGCAGGCAGGCAGACAGACAGACAGACAGACAGGACAGGCAGACAGGCAGACAGGCAGACAGCCAGGCAGGCAGGCAGGCAGGCAGGCAGGCAGGCGGAATTGGTTTCCAAGAAAGCCATGCATGCAATAAAATATCATGACATACTGAATAAAAATTACATGGATTACAAGCATACAAAAGCTAAAAAGAAGTATTAATTGATGTCATGGAGACCGAGTGTGTCTAAAGATTTCCTGAAGACCTTAAGAGACGGTTTTGCTTTAATTGCAGATGGAAGGGAATTCCATTGCTTAGCACCACGGTATGAAAAGCTTCTTTAAGTTTTCGGTGATGGGTTTTTGAAGTGCAAAAAGTTAAAGTTAGAGTCTCTGAGGTTATAAGCAGTACTATCACAAACTAGGGGAAATGCCTCAGAGAGGTAATTAGGAGCTTTGCTATGCATAATTTTGTGCATCATGATCGCAGTATGATGATGGCGACGGACTCCAAGAGTGCCCCACTGAAGCATTTTCAATATATCGGCTGATCTGATAACCCAGTCAGCTTTAGCGTTGATTTGCTTTAGTCTCCTCAATTAGTAGAGCATCTGTGCTCGGCTAGAACGATTTGAGACTTAATAAAGTGATATTATTATTATATTATTATTATTATGACAGTATATACTTATGGATGCCATACAAAGAAGCCAAAAAACCTGGGGCGACAAACGTAACCCAGGGGCCTTAAACGGGAGAACAAAAACCTAAAATAACCAAAACCTAAAATAACAATAAAATATATAAAATATAAAAACTAAAAATAGTATATAAAACCTAAAATAACTATATACATATCTATATACAGTTAGTGACTCTTATCGCTTATTGTCCGACTCTTCAAGTTAGCACTTTAAAAGTGCGCGCAATCTTTAGAGAGTGAGAGATGACCGCCTTCTGCATGCGGAGTAGGACATCTCCTCCTCGGGTGCCGAAGTTCCCTCATTGCTAGATCTACTTCTTGGACCATCCTCCCAACACATCGATAATGATGTTGAACTGCTTAACGGTTAGGTTGGGAATTGCTGTTTCAATTCCCACCGAAGGGGGGCGTACTTGGTAGTCTTCTCCACCTCCTTCTTCTTCCTGTTATCGATCATGGGCAGCTCATCTCGATAGCGTAA
>JAEMWC010001691.1:100000-108611 GCA_016490735.1 Pachyseris speciosa | reverse complement strand
CCGAAAATATTTTTTTCGTTAACTTAATCTTTGCACCTGTTCGAAATGCACAGCGCGTTTTTGCGCCTTTTAAAACCAAGTCTGATATAGTTGTAAAGGTTACGAAATCTAGTCTTCATCTGTCCAAGATCTAGTTAGTAAGGGACATGGGTGTAGTTCTGGTTTGACGTACAAATCGCTTTGCATGCATGTTTACATAGACTTACCGCGATGCAAATTAGTTGAGGCGCCAAACCTGGAATACTTCCACGCCCCTTACCTAGCTAGCCGGTCGTGGGACAGATGAATGGCTAGATTTCATACTTGCCAGTCTACAAAAAGTTGGATTTGGTTAAAAACGCGCAATGCAGTGCGAACAGATTTATTTCAGGAAAATATATTTTGGGGTTAGGTGCACTTTAAGTGTAAAAGACAACTGGGGAACCATAAAATAACGATAAATGCTATTTACGTTGACATACTCTGGATACGTACCCCCATTATTATTCAGCACACCATGACAATGAGTAAAATATGGTCATCACGACTCAATATTCGTCATGCTTACTCAACAGATATCAGTCATTTGCCTGTGTCGCGGACAAAAAAATTGGCAGCTTATCGGGGTTTTTTGCTATATGAACGCAGAAAATTGTACCTTTGTCATCAAAGTGCTGATGATAATAAGAGATTTCCTGCTCCATCTTGCGAATATAGCCTGGTTTTAGCCAACTTGCACTAAACGGGAAATATTCCGCACAAATGGCAGGATAATCTTTTAAATATCTGCAGCTTGCAAACATGCAAACATTTTTTTAAATAAAAAATTGGATTTGGTGGTCTGTGTGCAACTTTCGCTTTGGAAAAGGGTGTTTTTGATTAAAAACGCTCGTTCATGGAACACAGCAAGTTAAGTCGTTGTCAATTTTCAGCTACGATGAAAGTCGCCAAGCAGCATCCCGCGCTCTCACGGACATTTGAGATATTACAATTTTGGCCGTTTCACAAAATTATTAAACTTTTCTCACTATACATATTCACGAAAGACACTGGATGAGTCCTATGATGACTTGATTCTCTTTGAATTAAGTATTGTCTCATTTGTCATTAGAGAAGTTGATATTTTTGAATGAGCTTACATCCCATGAGATTCAACCGAGTAATAATTTTATAGGTGTTGTTTTTCAGCTTCATATATTGTAAAACGTTTCATCAACCTGTTGTTATTACATTTCCTTGTAGCAAAGACTTCATATTTTATTGTATTGTGTAACTGTACTATTAAAAATGTTTTTTTTTTTTCGGTCTAGAACTCTTGATTCCAACATCATGTGCTGCCACGCGGAATTCAAGCAAGACGCAGGCTGTGACTATGTCATCAACGACAACTTCGCTAACTGTGACACCATGTTTCGTAATCCTGGACCAAAGAAAAGTATCTGGGTTATTGGAATTCTATCTCTGCTTGGTGCTGTCCTTGTTCTTTTCTGGCGAATGTTCGTTAAGGAAAAGAAAACGTTGCACAGTCTATTATGCTGATGCACGTGGCAGTGGCCGACGGACTGATGGGTGTATATTTGCTGGTTGTTGGTATAATGGATGCCGTATGGTCTGGTGTCTACTATTTGCATGATTTCTATTGGCGAACTGGACTTCCATGCCAAATAGTAGGAGGCACTGCTGTGCTGTCCAGTGAGGTCTCGATAATGATTCTGTCTCTGCTTTGCCTCGACAGAGTGAAACACATTGTGTATCCGAAGCGATTTAAGTTGCTAAACCGAAAGAAAACCCATGCGTTTTGCTTTGTGATCTGGGTGGTTGGGTTTTTCATTGCTTTCCTGCCAACCTTTGGCATCCGATATTTCTATGATCCAGAGTCAGGCATTTACTTCTATGGGAAATCTGTGGTGTGCTTGCCTATTCAGCTTACCCCTGAATTCATATCGGGTTGGGAATATTCATCTGCCATATTTGTTGGTCTGAACCTGGTTTTTGTGGTGTTTATTATCGTTGCATATGCAATGATATTCGGTAAGACCTACCTGTCTAAACGCCGCCTACGCCTTCAAGGGACAAGAAGGGAGAGGAAAGCCAGGAGCCAGACAGCTGATGCAAAGAGGGAGACATCACTGGCCAAACGTCTTGCGGCCATTGTCCTGACTGACGTAGCCTGCTGGGCCCCAATTATAGGATGTGGAATGGGATCAGCGGTGGATAAAGCTTTTGATCCACCAGGTGATATTGCTGTTTGGATGGCTGTTTTCGTTCTGCCAATCAACTCAGTGATAAATCCATTCCTCTACACCTTCTCAACTACAAAGGTACATAGCAACTTTTCTAGAAAACCATCTTCACTTTATTTTCAATAGAAAATGAATGTATCTTACGGAAATTTCAAGGTCCTTTATCTCGTTAAGCCATATACAACTAAAAATTCCATTAACAGTAGGGGAATTTTTCAACCAGATCTCAGACATACTTACTTTGTCAATTTGGATGATCGTCTTTCGAGAAACTAAACTAAAGTTGTGGAGAATACCACAAGATATTCTACGTACATTGAAGTTTATAATAACGATGTTTATTTCATATTAAAAGTGCCACAAAATGGTCTAAAGCATGGCAGTATAGAAAAATATTCCCTATAATTAAGATTGCGGCATGCTCCAATATGGAAAGGCTTTTAATAAGAACTTGATTTCTTCCCTAGGCGCAAGAGATCTTGGGAAAGAAATTGCTAAGGATTTGGAATTACATCCGAGGAATTCCCAGCTGTTGCGAAGATGACGAAGGTACATTCGCTTTTGCACATATTACATGTTCTAAAATATTTAAGATAGTACGCGCCCACTTATTGGTTAATAGGTGTGTTTAGATGAGAGTATGTAAACACGGTTGTGACGTCACGCTGTTTGTGTTTCCCGGTAGAATCTGAAAACATTTCAAAGCTTTCGCAAAACTCGTACAGTAATTCAAGTACAAATATTAAGGAAATGGAGAATGATTGCCAAATTTCGATTTGGGGCTTAGCTTTTCTCTTTCCCCGTCAGCCCGAGGAAAGAAAGCAAAAGAAAACCCACAGCGCTTTGCCTGCCTCGATGATCGTGAGCTAGACGACCTAACGCGAAGCTAAGCGGACAAAATATGTAACAATATGGGCAGTAAACGTTTTCAAAAGTAATTTTTACATTAAGTACTACATACTACAATAAAATTCTTTATAAGACATTCTTTATTTTAAAAAAATGTACACGAAAACGCACACCAAACTATTATGGATGTAAATGTCAAACTTTGCGCGGCCGATCGGTTGCCGTGTTTTGGCTGTCAAATTAGCGTAAAATGTATTTTATCTGAGACCTTTTCAGCTTAAAAATATACTACAGCCTGGATCCGCTGCTTGGGCTATGATTCCTATGCAGCAAAACTTCACAAGGCACGATGAGCGATTCAACTTCTCAACCTTGATATCGGGCTGCCACATCCGGCAAGTTCGCGACATTTTCAGAAGCGGTCACACACAGAGACATTCATTTCCAGCTTAAATATACTTCTCATCTTGAAGTTCTTTCCTTACCGATTCGTATATTTTGAACATTTCTTCCGGTTCTCGCCGAACGTTCGATATTTTTCTGCAGGATTTCGGAGGAATCAAGGCTGAAATCGCTTTGATCAACATGGCACTCGAATGTGGCTTGCCAAAACTTTCAACTTGATTTTTACTTTATAGCGCGAATTCTGACTGGTTCATGTGTTATCAGTTGCGTGTTATGATTGGCTAGTAGGAAATCCGATTTTTCAGAGCGTGTATTGAGAAAATATATTCAATCAAGAAGTAAATAAACAAATGCTCTCTTCATTTGTCGAATTGTTTTATTTAGAAATATTTATAAAAGCAATAGAGGACTTTTTTCCGTGTTTACATAGCCTCATCTAAGCACTCGGGGGTTGAAAGAGTTCTCGAAAGTTATGCAAACCCTCGACTGCGTCTCCAGTTTGCATAACTGTCTCGAATTCTCCCAACCCCCCTCGTGTTTAGATGATGATGCTATGTAAGCGCGAAAAATGTCCTCTATTGCTTAATTATTATTCAACAGATTGTGACAATCTTCGTCGTGCGTCCTCAACAGAAGGGGTATCGAATGGTCTCTGCGAGCATTTGCGAGCACGCGAGCACTACGTTTTATTTTGCAAGCACGAGCAGTGATCAAATTTTGTCTTGCGAGCAGCGAGGGCATTAGAAAATTGCAACTGGCGAGCAGCAAGCACTTCGTAAATTGTCCTCTAGGTTCTGCCGGCAGCAGGCTAACTTAGCTGAATATTTAACTTCTTGTGCTACAATTTACTTGACCATGGCGGTGAATTAATTAATAGGGAAATTAATTTTCCGATGTTTAAGCAATATACCACAAGTTTCTATGGTTTATAGGCTGATAAACTACTTGGGATAGTGGAAGAACACTCGAAGAATTCGTAAATCACTCGCCTGAGGCTCGTGATTCAAGAATTCTTCAACTGTTCTTCATCGGAAAGTTAATTTCCCTATCAATTAATTCAATTCTTAATCCTATTATTTATTACACTGTAAAGGGCATTTAAATACGAT
This sequence comes from Pachyseris speciosa, assembly GCA_016490735.1. Classification (NCBI taxonomy): domain Eukaryota; kingdom Metazoa; phylum Cnidaria; class Anthozoa; order Scleractinia; family Pachyseridae; genus Pachyseris; species Pachyseris speciosa. The sequence continues at coordinate 104,026 of JAEMWC010001691.1, read as the reverse complement.
TTCAAAGCCAAAGGAATGACAATAATAAAGCATTACGAAGTGATTAGCCGTTAAGGAATAATTTCATATGTGAGCGGTGGCCAAAGTAGCGAAAACTTTCTGGTTGGACACCACCATGTTCAAGCAAAATCTTTTATGTAATAATTCAAAAGACGCGTGAAATTTCCATGAGTTTACTGGTACAATAAGCCAATCAGAGCACGCGAATTGGCTTTGGTTATTATATAATAATAATTGACTGAAAACTCAAAGCAACGTGGCTTTTTTTAGGAGTTTCAAGGAGCTAACACGGGTCAAAATGAACCTGGACTGAGACCATTCTCAACAATTCAGACCTGACTGGCAGTAATGACTGGTCGAATAGCTCTATTCTATTTCAAAGTCGCCTTTAGATTTTACTCCCTGCTTTCGCAAGTCACTGGCTGGTGTCGGCTTCGGGAAAAATTCGTAAATGCGTCACTTTCAATTAAACTTCATTGCATGTAAACTACACTGCTACTTGACTGCCATATTCAAAGGAGTTCAGTACCACGTAGAAACGCATTTATTTCTGTACCAAAACCTACGAAAAATGATTTACGAATTTACGCACTTTCGAGCAATCGCCCGAGCAAATTTCAACGAAAATCCGAGCATGTGAGCAGGTGCAAAAAACACTACGAGCACTAGCAAGCGAGCACTCGCAAAAATTTTGCGAGCAAATCGAGCAAAGGTCAAATTTTGCGAGCACTTGACAATTTTAAGGGACCATTCGATACCCGTAACAGATATCCTGCGTTATACGTAATTTCGTGTGTCGCGGAGACAAATGGCAACTTCTTCATCTTTTTTTGCAATAAAAGCAGAAAATTTTGCTTTGTAATTAATGCGTTGAATAACAAAACAATTATGCTGCTCAATCTTGCGGAATATCGCCTGATTTTGGCCAACTCCTCCTACGGCCTCGTCGGCTAAGTATCAAGCGATATTTCGCGCGATCTCGCGGATAATTGTTAAAAACATGTAACAAATAATCGACAACAATAACAATATGCAACTAATTCGTTACGAATTTTACTTCCTTAAAGATAAGTTGAGTCGATATTAATCTACTTGTTATTTCCAGCTTATTGTACTTTTGATTTAATTACGTTTCTTTCTTATTATGTTTGTTTCTTTTTCTCTGATGGCGACTTTCCTCAAAGTCATGGTGGCTTAGCTAATAACGGCGGGGTGCTGTGGGGCTTTAACAAAAGCTGATAACAATCGCTTAGCAACGATTTGCACACCTCAGCAAAATTAATCCTGAGACATTTCAACCGACGTACATGTAGTCATCCCTCTCATGTTCGATGGATATATGTCCATTTCAGTGGAATGCTGTGTAATAAAAAGACAATATTATCATTGGTATTTTAAAGAAACACTTAGTGGCTTCAGATAAAGAGAAACTGGCATACCTTTTTTTTTCCATATTAAAATAGTTGTAAAGTACATTTGCTGTTGATTTTTTATCTCGCTCAGGTCAGTGACCCTAACTCATTATATCTCGTGTGAGACACACTCTTTCAGTTTTTAAAAACTGGTAGTGTAGCAGTTCCAGGGAGTTCTCTCTGTCAAACATAGATAGGTGGACACATGTACTAAGGGAAGATATCGGTAGGCACATCAGGTATTATATTTTTGGCACAGATCATTTCATCAGGTTTATGGCTGATTTATTTCTAACGATTTCAATAGTAGAAGAGGAGGAAGAAGCTGAAGAAGATGAAGATGAAGACGATGAGGAATATGACAGCAATGAGGGTAATTATTCAATATGAAATGATTAACAGAATGAAGACGCTGACAAGTTCAGTTCAGTCTATTTTAACAGACCGGGATTTCAATCGATATCGCAAGTGCCTTTTCTTTTTGTCAGTCTTTCATTCATTCATCCATCCATCCATCTTTCCAACCGATCCTGCGTTCATTCATTTATATTTATCTTTGGTTACTCTTTCCATATCTTTTGTTAGATGAAGACGATCAGGAAATGATTGAGATACAATTTCTCTTATTCCCTCCCGGGAAGCAAGGTGCTTTGCATTTTTATTTTTATTTTATTATATTTTATTTTGTTTTTGATTTTTAAATAGTCAGCTCTTGGTATTCAAATAAACTTTAAACCCAAATTCAGTAGCAGTTGCAGTAATTTTTCATGTTTTTGTTTGATTTGTTATAGGTTTGTTGGTCTTGATTACATGTTGGTACATTTTAGTGACCTTCTAAGATGGATAATCAATGGTGACCGCCATTTGGAACTCATAACGTAATTACTAACACATATAGTCTTATCATAGGAAAAGCTTTTGGACATACTATTCTACTGATACATTGGTACCTAAGTCGGTATCTCCTTTTCTAGTTAGCATTTTAACCGGCACTGTATGCTTTAACAGTAAAAACTAACAAGGAGTAATAAAAGTTGATTTTAGTATTTATTTACCTACGTTTTGTATGGCAGCTGGTAGAGTTTTGCGCGATCTTGAAAGAATGCGGAATGATGCAAGCAATATCATCAGCGGGAGGAACCTCTTAGAAGATTTGGAAAAGATTGCCTCCGACAAAGGCTTCGAAATTGCTGACAATGAAGGGTCAGGCAATTGCATGTTTTATGCATTGTCTGAGCAACTGGATGCTGTGAAAGGAATCCAAATGTCCCATGAAGCGCTGAGGCAATACTTAGTCCAATACCTCCGAGAGAACCCTGCACTGGTAAGCTAGTGTTAATAAATCTGTTTCGCTGTTTGTGAATACCAACTTAACAACGCAGGAAAAACAATGACACAGTCGCCCCATCTGACGGATTATTCTTAGAAACAATGTGTTTTGTGTGATAGTTTATTCTCCAGTTCACTTGAACTTCACGGACTGTTTTAATAGCGGAGCACCGTCGCTATAGAAACCTGCGGATTGCTTTTCTCATGGTAATCATGGCTAGCGGTAGTGCGCGTGGGCGCGTACGCACGACGGCGACGACGAAGTTGATAATGATAATGATAATAATAACAATAATAATAATAATAATAATAATAATATAATTAATGATAATTTTTACTTTAGAATATCATGAAGAACATATTTAATAATAATAATAATAATAATAATAATAATAATGATAAGTAATGGTAATAGCACTGAGTGGAGTACAATTCAGGGAGTAATCGGGCGAGTGATTTAAAAATTGGCCGAGCGCGTAGCGCGAGGCTGATTTGAAATCATGAGCACGATTACCCCTGAACTAATAATAATCAATACTTGAGTCCAACATGGCGGCCATACTCCACCTGGCCAGCTAGTTTACAGCGTACATCTTTGCTATTGAACATCCACGTTATGATCAATTGACACCTGTCAAAACAAGGCATCGCTGACCATTATCACGTGAACATATCGTGAGCCCAAGTTTAACGCTCATCGAGGTCAGCTGTTTTTTTTTAGTTGACGGCTGACCAGGTACTGACTTTCGATTGCATCGCAGGCTCAAGCCAGCTTTGGGACACCCAAACCAAAACGAAGCTTCATTTTTCGTGCGCTTTCTGCAGATCAAAATCTCGCATTCAGTTGGTTTCTTCGTTTTGAGCAAAACAACTTCATCTTTTTCGATCGAAGTTTGTCCTTTACAGTCGAGTCAGGTCAAGCGTGCCCCCCTAGGTTACATTAATGAGTTGATTATTTGAACATTGAACCCGTTAGTCGTTTCGAATAATGCAATCATTTTTTTTTATATTTGAATCGAAGTTCACTTGCTGATTGGGCTATGTCCGTAGATGTGTTTGAAAAACGAGTTCGACCAACGAGACCTTTAAAATCCAACAACATTCAGTTCTTTCCGAGGAATCCTGAAATAATAAATTTGTATCCGGCGATGGTAAGCTTATATTTAATAAACACAGCTGATAGCGTACAGCGTTGTAAACAACCAAAAATATTGACGAGAATACTTGCTAAAACTTCGCCTGAAATCCTTTTATCACGAATACGTCTTCTACAAGCTCTATGGGA
>JAEMWC010001691.1:85000-95000 GCA_016490735.1 Pachyseris speciosa | reverse complement strand
AGAAGAAGATGCAGGAGATGAAGTGAATAAAGCAGAAAGTGAAGAAATGGTAACATCTGCAGAGCCCAAAACTGTGCAAACAGAAACTGAGGATTTTGAGGCAGCAGTCGATGAAATGGCGAGAGCAGCAACTTCTGAGGTCACTGAACCAGCAGAAGCTGACGTGGCGGAGTCAGAAAATCCTGAGGTAACGGAAGATGAAAGTGGTAGAGAGAACACCAAGGTGGCATCAGCAGATACGGAGTCGGTAGGATCAGTAGATGATAGCGATGGTAAAGTAGCAGCAGATGTAGAGCCAACAGAAAAAGCGGGAGAGGAAGAAGCTAAAGCGGCTGTAGATGGAGATGCACAAACTGCCGATGAAGCACAAGTTGAAGTAGCAGAAGAAGCAGAAGCTGAAGTAGATGAGGAAGCAGACACTGAAATGATGGAGGAACCTGTGCATGTAGCACAGAAACCTAAAGAACATGAGGCGAAAATGGCAGCAGCAGATGTCGAATTGCCGAAACCAGCAAATGCTGATGAGGAGGTGAAAGCAGCGGACACCATCGCCATGGAGGCGGTCGATGCTGAAGGTAGAAAGGAAGTAGGTGCTGAAGCTACAGAGGGACCAGAGGCCGAAGGAGTGAGGGCGACATCTGTTGAAGTGGCTGAGGAAGAAGAATCTCAATCAAGGGAAATAGCAGATACGGAGGTGGCAGAGACAGCAGATGCTGAAATGGTTAACGTAAGCCACACCGCAGCAGCCAAAGAGGGAGAAGTCCACAGCGTGGAAGTAGAAAAAGCAGATGCTAATGTGCCAAAGGAGGAGGCAAGTGATTCTGAATCACGTGATGAAACAGGTGAAGGAGTAGTGGAAGCAGCAGTAACTGAAGTGGCAAGTTCTGCGGAAAGTCAAGCGGCAAAAGTAGCTGATGCTGAAATTGCATAAACAAAGATGGTGAAGTGGATAACGCAGCAGAAGCTCAGGTGTCTAAAAAAGCGTCAGCCGTGACGCACCCTGACATGTACAAAGAGTAGTCGTAGTGCAATGAAATATTTACTCATCTTGCTTTGAAATAGTAGCTTAGTTGTATTGTTTATCTCAAGAACTAGTAGTCATTTTAATGTGGATCACGAGGTTTCGTCCCATCTGCTGGTTTTCAGTCAGGCTATGGTGCCGACTGGCAACCTAGTGTTATAAGTAGCACAATGACATTGGGTGACTAACAGATTTCCATTAATAGCAATTAATAACGGGATTGAGATTCGAGAAGCATGGAAGTCCACAATTAAACAACAGTAAAGAGGTTTAAAATGAACCAATCACCAATCGCCACTCTGCTAAGCGGACAGGTGACATCATCGACTGAAGAAGTATGCTCGAAATGTCGTGATTCACATCCAAGTAACGACATGAATATTAAGGTACACGATAAAGCCTTCGCTCTCAAGTAGCTAACGTCGCTAAATTTAGTAATTGAGTTAGGCTAGACCCCCAGTCCTGTATTTCATGCAGACTCAATTTGCGTTTTACGGGTTATTATATTGTAAACTGTATACTCAGTAAGCACAGCCTTATTAAGGTGTATTCGGAAGGATTGTAGTAGGGTCATGCAGGTACGGGGTAAAGTGGGGCTCACACTTTTTTGTCTAGAGTAGACTTGTAATTTGCATGCATATACTCCTTGCACTTTGTATTCGTCCGGCAGCAATCATACTTGGTGCTCTTTTTTCAGTGTTGAAAGGACTGAATACCAAAATGTCGCTATGCTTGCCTTATCTTGGTGCAGTAAGTGTTTTCAGATTGTTCTGTGCACAGTGCATGCACTGAAAGGTAGAATAGATCTCTATGTATTGAATTTGTGCTCATAGGTGCGTATTGACTCCACCTAAGTGTTTTGAAATATGAATATGAAGGGCGTGCGGTATTTAGACGGCAAATAAGTCACTATTAACTGAGAGTGTTTAAATTAGGTGTGGAGGCAACATTTCAATACGAGCAGAGCGTTGTTGATAATAAAGTTTTTGATGAAACCAGTTGGAAAGCGGTAAAAATATTGACGACAAACTCTTATAGTTTGGGAAACGTCTGCGGCTATGGAGAGTTCCGTAAATCGTTGCGATTTCAAGGTTGGCACCGCTCTCGAAAAGAGACATTTTGTGTAGCTTACGGTATATGCATTATCTATTGCCTATTATCCACTGCAATTAAGTGTTCTTTTACTACCAGCCAATTTTACATATACCAACATAAAAAGTGATTTAATCAGGTTCTGTATCCTAAGCCGCAAGGTTAAGAAAGTCCACGATGAGTATACTTTAAGTATACCCAGAGTGTAATGTTCCGTAACCTCGTGTCCATTATAAATAACGAGGCGTATCTGAATATCGTCAGATAGAAAAGTTCTTCAAAAGGGGAATGGAAGCATGGATAACTTTTGATTCAAAGTGTGTCTTAAGCAGCTTTTATGGACGTAGATGGGGCAGTGATTACTATTTGGTTAGAAACTGAAAAATGGCACCACCCTGCAAAAAGATTGGGAAACGGTCACTCATGCTGAGTTAAAACTCAGCAAAATGGAAGGTGCCCCCAAATTTAACATGTCTTTATGAACTGGCTCCTGATTGCACAAAAAAAATCCTCTCTCCTAGAATTACAGATAATCTGTAACTAGCCTCTGCTTTTTGGTAAAAAAAAGGGTTATGTATAATCACTATACTTTGAGAAGTGTTCATGTGAAAGTCCTTTAGTGGCTCATAGGACTTTTTGAAGGACAAAAGTGCACTAAGTTTGATCCTTTGTAGGAAACGCAATATTGTTTACCCTGACAATACAATATGGTACCCGTTTACTTGTAAAGCAATGCTGTTAATTTGATAAATAAAATAATCGAAAGAGATAAAAAGGTGAAGTGCTTGGAATTACTTGGAATTGCATAACCTCTGCAATGTGCAAAAAGTTACACATCGGTGAAACAGGAAGAAGACTACGCGACCAATTCCGGGAACACCTACGTGATAGATAACAAAGACGCATCCAAACCAGTCGCCCGGCATTTTAAGGTTGCCGTATACCTTCAGGGGTGTCTCTAATCTAAGGGCTGTAGCGGCTCCGTACTACAGCCCAGATACCATAAATCCTATATCAAATTAAAGCTAATGGTACTAGCTATTCGAATATTTCATTAATTTTGTAAGATTAAGAGTCTAAACTAGAAGGTCTAAATCAACTTTTGAAAGCTACAACTAAATTTGATTTTTTATATTTGGGGAAGTTGATATTTTTCTGAAAGTCTGGAACCCAGAAGCTAAAAAAAAAGCGTGTTGGGGTTTTCCTTTATTCGATTGCCTTCAAAAGTTACAGAGCATTTTCATATTCGTTAGAAAAAATATCGACCGACCGCACGGAAATGGCTCTTACCGAAAAACGGTTTTGAATTATCTAATTCCCCAAAACATTTTTGTTGAAGATACGTTAATCTAGCGGCTGTTCAAATTTCATCAAAATCGAACAAATCGCTCTCGAGTTGTAACTCTCGAAAGTGTTCCCTTCGAGACAAACAATAAACTTTCAGAAAACAGCGCTAAAAACATTTTCACTACACAAACAAACACCGCCCCCAAACACCTCTAGTGACGATAGGCCAATCAAGTGCAATGTACGCTAACTTTTCTTCCGGTCACTTACTGCGGAAATTTTCCGCGTAATTTTATCCCCACACAAACACTCGTGCTTCAAACGGTTCATTGGTTTATTATTATGTCCCATACTGTCCGTCTTTGACTTTGTTTACTTGACCCACAGTCAAGCCGAAAAACTAAAGCGCACATCCTTCATAAAGCAAAGCAACTTTTTCGCATCCAATATTCCCGCGCAACTCGCTTGGCTGCATTCGCATTTTAAAATATACCGTTAACGTCGACTTTTTAATGGAATCTTGTTTCAAGTGCGATCAGCTACGACAAAAGAAAAACTTTTGTTCTTGTGTGTCAGCTTCACTATTCTGATCCTCGTCATACAAACCTGTCACATACTGGGGTGATAAACAATGATCCTTCCACGCGCTAGAAATTGGCCTATTGCGTCTGATGATTTCTAAGGTATCAGGCCCTTCAAACAGTAAAGAATATGAACTGTATATAGATTGCATACTGTGACACCAGTGATCAATACGTTAAGGCGTCGATGTCGACGGGCCAAGGAGAACGTGACGATTTCGGAGAGAAGTAAGCCAAATAAACCGAGGCCTGGATATCAAAGGGTTAATCTATTCAAAATATTTACTAGAAAAGCTACACATCATATTGATCCACTGAACATTGTTAGTCTGAATATTTTAATCTCATAAAATATCCACATTAATTAACAGCAGATTTTACAACCCGTGTGGGCGTGCAAACAAGCCCTTAACATGTAACTCACACAAAAAGGCAAATTTCAAAGCCAGACAATCAGACAAGGTTTCAGACCTTGTAATTCTTTTTCTGTTTATTGAGCTATAAATTCCTTATAGCTGTGTGCCTGCCTGCAATATAGTGGATTAGTGGCTGCGATACTGAACTCATAACAGACAGGCCACTTGGGAAAGGTTAGTTTTGTCACGAAGAATATTCTTATGCAAGAGCTCAGAATTGACCGAGGTCCAGTATATATGTAAATTTGGAGGGTTGAATATTTCCCCGGTGGTTACTCCTAGAAAAATTGGGTGGGTGTGTGCGGCCCCCTTCTTGAAACCCCTACCCTATTTCAGACCAGATCAAAAATTCGATACCTTTTTTTTTTCCGACCTATTTCAGATTTATTTCACGTACACGGTTGGCGTAAACATAATTTGATAATGACGTTTGTTGGTGGTCTTCTCGCCTTATGATGAAGTGGCTTCTTCTAAAAACATACCCAATTCAAGACTAGAGTGCACAAACCATACCCTAGAGTGCACAAACCATACCCTGGTCAAAAGCGATACCCTATTTCAGACAGGCTAAAAAACGTTTTTCGTCTGTTTTCAAACCGGCTAAAACACCATACCCTTTGAGCCCGCACATACCTGTGTAGTCCACATAAGGGAGTAACCCCCCCTCCCCCTCCCATCTCACCGGGAATTTTCCAGACCTGAACATTGTAATAACGGGTATGTTAAATACCCGGGGTTAAATAATTGTGTTTATATAGATTGTAGGTAATCAATTTCGTTTTTGGCAGGCTCGTGAGGTTTGAATTCCTTATCTTCAAACAAATTTGAGCCGCGCAGATCTGCTGCTCGTCGCCGCTGCTTTCACGGCTTCATTTTCTTGGAGAACAAATAACGGATAACGGTAATCAAAATTCATTCTGGGAACAATGGCCTGTTGATCTCATCTAACAATTTTGATATCATGTCGCACGTGAGGATCAGGGAGTACGCATATAAAATTCTAGTTTTAATTAGGGTGAGAAGGACATTTTTTTATCTATCAATTAATTCCACTTGCAGATGAAATCCTATAGCGTCATCAGCTTTCGTGTTATCTCAACCACACTGGTTTAGCGCCATAGGAGAAACTAAACGACGACTTAATGACTGTTTTAACGAACATCGCAGAACAGTTGAGATTGACAAACCAACAGCTCTAAATCCATTGCAGTATAAGAACATTTTCTTGTTTGTTTTTATTATTTATAACCTCTTTTGTACAATGTTGAAGTATAGACAAGAGGAAACAGACATTAGTTTGAAGCTCCATACACGTCCAAAAATTGGAGCTCACACGACAGTTCTACTGACTCCGTTTATAGTGCAAATCTATCGATATTTTGCTCCATATACCAACGGTGTACAGTTTCTCAATTGCTGCCGGCACCCACGGTTACAGAAATTTCCTCCCAGTGTTGGAGGATTTGAATGTAATAATATTAAACTCTCAAGAAATAATAACTGAATGATATTATATTTTTGCCGTGGCTTCGATTTGCAAACTGACGATTTTGTTTGTCGCTGCCGGGTTATCAATTTTTTTTTCTTTGCTGTGTACGTACACTTGTTTACGGAAATTACAAAAGGGAACATAGAGCAGAAGTAATCGTTTTATCCGGGTTTCCGGATTAAGCGGACTCACTGCGATTAACGTGACGAACGTTTTTTTTTTTCCTTCGAAACAAAAACAAAAACATACAATTTGCAGGCTTCAGAACAATGTTTACTGTTTACCACAGGGAACCCACACAAACTGTGTGGCCGTTGGGTATTTTGAATTTAGTTGAAATGTATGGGAATATCAAAAAGGTTCATATTATCGTAATATGCTACGGTTAAAGTTTACATATAAGATTAAAATAGACGTCTTTTTACTTGAAATGTTGTGTATTGTCGTTCTTGTACCTGAAAACGACGAATGTACCGGACCAAGAGAAAATGACCGGACTGAACATTTTTCAATTTTATTTAAAGTAGTGTGTTGAATTAGATCACGCTTTTCACAGTGAGTGATGTTTGCTTTCAGTTGCGGCTTTCGATAACTTGTTTTATGTCAGACTTATGTCAACAGCTTACTCAACAAGAACGGAAGAAAAAAAAATATCAGCAAAAGAGAGAAAAAAAATTTAAACTAACTGCTATAACCAGTAAAATCCATTTTTTCCGCTGAGATGATATGAAAGGATTTTGATGTACACAGCCAATTCTTTCTTCCTCCAGTAACGATGACAGCGTTGTTTCTTTACGAAGAATGCGTTGCATTGTTTTGTAGGTAGCGTATTATTCAGTGCCGTATTCAGTGATGGTTATTGCCACATATAGTTCAAAACATCACGCCCTAAGTTCATGTTAGACTCGAACTTTGATCAGAGAGCACGATGTTCCATTTATTTCATCCTATTGATATGATACTGGTAACCGTTTTGTGCGAGTGTGGACGTGAATATAATAACTGCAAACTGAGCGGTGTTAAAAGGAAGCCGGTACTGCGGTTTGCAGTCAACAAACTTACCTTAGGTCTTGACTCGTAGTTGTTCGAGAGCCGGCTTTATTTAGGCCGCGATTCCACAATGCGTTTGACAGCTTGCAGCTACTGGAAAGATAAAACGATTTACATTAATGTCGCCACTCCTCGGGAAAAGGAAAAAATCAGAGAGGTACGTGAAACGTAGTTATATATAATACATGCACGTGACACTTACGTCGATAGTATTTTTGTGGACCATGCATTGTCCTTGAGATAAGCTACAACTACACCAGTTCTAAGGAGAATTTGTATACTTATCCCATGGTAGATATCAAAATTTGTTAGCTGGAAAGTGCGATTGTCAATGACTCAAAACGGATACCCGAGTGACTCATAAAATAGCCGAACAAGAGTTTTGGTTCAGTTCTTCTGAGTCTCTTCTGATAGCGTTACTACACGGTGCGAAACACGTGTTTTTCGAAGTCAAATAATTTTAAATTAATTACATGGTGTTTATCTATTGTTATAATAAAGTTTCGATATAACGCGCGCTCTGATTGGTTAAAACAGCGTGTTTTATAACAGTACAGATGCACGGCCAGCTACGCACTCCATCGACCCAAATGGAATTTCCGAAGTTTTCCGCCCTTGGTTTTTATTTTGACCCAGACTTCTTGTACGACCTAGAAAACGAGTATGAAAACGAGCGTTAGCCTCAATGGATTTGCCGGTAAAACCACAAATAACAGCATGAAAATCAAGAGTATTTTCAGAAATTGCTGAAAGTTGAAGTTGAAGTTGAAGTTAAAGTTGTCCGACTCGCGCAACAATTTCAGTAACTTCTGAAAGCGCAATTGAAAAACCTTAATTTTACGACGACTCATTCCGATTTGTGTTAATAACAGAAGGGTAAAATTTTCTTAACACTGATGAGGCACGTCAGCCAAGTGAAGTAAAAACACTCGTTCGTTCGCAAGCCAAAAAAACAAACAATTCAACTTACTGTTTATAAATTTGCGTCCAAAACGAGTGTTGATGATTATTATTTACATCCAATCGAGAGATAAATATGAGTTTCATTCCTTAACAAAAGTAACAACAATTAAACCAAATGTTAGAAGCTGAAATTTATTTAATTCACCTGTGCCGTGGAGGTTCCACTTGAAAATACACATCCACTTATTCCTACTTCTTTCGTGCTCTCGTCACTTCCTTGCGTGCCTTATAACAGAACAAAGCACGGTTAAGGCTTTTTTATTTGTTAAAAGAATTCTGTTTTTCTAAACAAAATACTCAAACATTACGATTACAACTTCGAAAGTAGTTCGTGTCAGCGTCTTCAAATGGTGCTCTGCGTTTTTGGATTTTAGTGCGTTTGTCCTCAGTAAATCAGGTTCAAACACAAAGGACCAAAGTCGCTCACGGCTGCATAAAAGACTGATTTTTTTTTTTATAATGTCTTTCAACGTCTTACTTATTTCATTTCATTGTCACTTTTTTCATGTTAAGCAAAGCAATTTGCAACGAGTGAGTACTCTTTAATTTCTCCACAGAGAGAACGGAGATACATTCGTTTCAAGCTTAATTTAAAAAATTAACCAATCATTTGAATTCTATTTTTAACCTATGCATATATGCTGAGGAAATACCGTTTTTGCTTTTATGATTTATTTCTTGTGTAAAGTTTGTCAGAATTGAAGTCATAATAATGTGTGAATAGCACCAACTGGTGTGTTGTACAATTATCACAGTCAGAAAACCGACTGCAAATCCCGAATTCCGAATTTGGGGTAGTGTCATTTGGAAACTGTCAGGGGCGTAGCGAGGTTTTTGAATAGTTGTAGGCCTGCAGGGCCCAGTTGCTCGAAGCATGGCTAGCGTTAACCGGGGTTAAATGCCATGACAAACTATAGGTTTTAATACATCTTAACCAATGGTTAGCGCTAACCATGCTTCGAGCAACTCAGCCCTGTTTTTAACGTGAGAGTCGTTATCACGCCAAAGGCGTGTATCGAGCGCCGAAGCTGCGGGCTCCTAGGGGGGGTCCGCGGGCATGCTTCCCGGGAATTTGTTTTCCTCAAAACCTCTCAATTTGATGCAAATTTGGTTTATCAACGGAGTTGATAATGTAAATTGACCACCGTACAGGGATTCGATTAGCTGACGTTTCGAGCGTTAGCCCTTCGTCGGAGCGAATTTGAAGAAAAAAGACAAGTGATTTTCTGATCGTAGTACTTCTTTAAACCTTTGTACTCCTGATCTCACCTTAGCAAAACGGCGACAGCCGAGCGGCAAATGCATAATGATTAGTGGCATCAGTGGTTCTATTAATATATCTAAAAGCGGACCGTGGCGGATCAAGGGGTAGGATAAGGGGATTGCAACCCTTCTCGGAATACCTTTTATCTTTCTCAAATTTGTGTCGCTCCGACGAAGGGCTAACGCTCAAAACGTCAGCTAATCGAATCCCTGTACGGTGGTCAATTTACATTATCAACTCCGTTAATAAACCAAATTTTCGTGTTTCACTCCCCACCGACGCAGCACCACAGTTTCTTTAGAAACTAAACCCCTTTATTCTAAATTTCATGCATTCCTTAGCCTCATAAAGTATTTATGAAGTCAAGATACATACTCTGAATTTCACCATAATGTTAAACCAGAGGCCCAAATTTTAATAATCCAGTATTCCCTAAGCAAGAAATCGCCAGTTTGTTTGTCGTGACTGCAAATTGACCGTTTTATTTGCCATGAATGACTGTGATTTAAACTCCCCTTTACCATGCACACAAATTTGAGAAAGATAAAAGGTATTCCTAGAAGGGTTGCAATCCCCTTATCCTACCCCTTGATCCGCCACGGTCCGCTTTTAGATATATTAATAGAACCACTGATGCCACTAATCATTATGCATTTGCCGCTCGGCTGTCGCCGTTTTGCTAAGGTGAGATCAGGAGTACAAAGGCTTAAAGAAGTACTACGATCAGAAAATCACTTGTCTTTTTTCTTCAAATTTCGAAAGAGTGTTTGCTTAACACCCGACTCGCGAAATTTCAAGCAGAAGACTGTTTACTTTGAGCGCAACTTTTTAATTTAA
>JAEMWC010001691.1:75000-77500 GCA_016490735.1 Pachyseris speciosa | reverse complement strand
TAGCTGTAGTATCTGTAGTAGTTGTAGTAGCTGTAGTATGTGTAGTAGCAGTAGTAGCTGTAGTATCTGTAGTATCTGTAGTAGCTGTAGTATATGTAGCAGCTGTAGTATCTGTAGTAGTTGTAGTATCTGTAGTATCTGTAGTAGTTGTAGTAGCTGCAGTAGCTGTAGTATGTGTAGTAGTTGTAGTAACTGTAGTATCTGTAGTAGTTGCAGTAGCTGCATTAGCTGTAGTATCTGTGGTAGTTGTAGTAGCTGTAGTATGTGTAGTATCTGTAGTAGCTGTAGTATCTGTAGTATCTGTAGCAGCTGTAGTATGTGTAGTAGCTGTAGTATCAGTAGTAGTTGCAGTAGCTTCAGTAGCTGTAGTATCTGTAGTAGTTGTAGTAGCTGTAGTAGCTGTAGTATCTGTAGTAACTGTAGTATCTGTAGTAGCTGTAGTATATGTAGTAGCTGTAGTATCTGTAGTATCAGTAGTAGTTGCAGTAGTTGTAGTAGCCGTAGTATCTGTAGTATCTGTAGTAGTTGTAGTAGTTGTAGTAGCTGTAGTATCTGTAGTATCTGTAGTATCTGTGGTATCTAAAGTAGTTATAGTAGCTGTAGTAGGTGTGGTATCTGCACTAGCTGTAGTAGTTGTAGTATCTGTATTATCGGTAGTAACTGTAGTGTCTGTAGTAGGTGTAGTAGCTGTAGTAGCTGTAGTATTTCTAGTAGTTGTAGTGTCTGTAGTATCTCTAGTATCTGTAGTATCTGTAGTATCTGTAGTAGTTGTAGTAGGTGTAGTAGCTGTAGTATCTGTAGTATCTGTAGTAGTTGTAGTATGTGTAGTATCTTTAGTATCTGTAGTAGTTGTAGTATCTGTAGTTGCTGTAGTATCTGTAATAGCTGTAGTATCTGTCGGAGCTGTAGTATCTGTAGTAGCTGTAGTATCTGTAGTAGCTGTAGTGTCTGTAGTTGCTGTAGTATCTGTAGTATCAGTAGGAGTTGTAGTAGGTGCAGTAGCTGTAGTAGCTGTAGTATCTGTAGTAGCTGTAGTGTCTGTAGTTGCTGTAGTATCTGTAGTAGCTGTAGTATCAGTAGGAGTTGTAGTAGGTGCAGTAGCTGTAGTATCTGTAGTAGTAGTAGTAGTATCTGTAGTAGTTGTAGTAGCTGTACTATCTGTAGTAGTTGTAGTATCGTTAGTATCTGTAGTAACTGTAGCATCTGTAGTAGCCGTAGTATCTGTTGTAGTTGTAGTAGCTGCAGTAGCTGTAGTATTTGTAGTAACTGTAGTATCTTTAGTAGCTGTAGTATGTGTATTAGCTTTAGTATCTGTAGTATCAGTAGTAGTTGTAGTAGTTGCAGTAGCTGTAGTATCTGTAGTAGTTGTAGTAGCTGTAATATCTGTAGTATCTGTAGTAGCTGTAGTAGCTGCAGTAGCTGTAGTAGTTGTAGTAGCTGTAGTATCTGTAGTAACTGTAGTATCTTTAGTAGCTATAGTAGCTGTAGTATCTGTAGTATCTGTAGTAGTTGTAATATCTGTAGGATCTGTAGTATCTGTAGTGTCTGTAGTAGTTGTAGTAGCTGTAGTATCTGTAGTAGCTGTTGTATCTGTAGTATCTGTAGTAGCTGTAGTCTCTGTAGTAGTTTTAGTATCTGTAGTATCTTTTGTATCTGTAGCAGCTGTAGTTGCTGCAGTATCTGTAGTATCTGTAGTATCTGTAGTAGCTGTAGTATCTGTAGTAGCTGTTGTATCTGCAGTATCTGTAGTAGCTGTAGTATCTGTAGTAGTTTTAGTATCTGTAGTATCTGTTTTATCTGTAGCAGCTGTAGTTGCTTCAGTATCTGTAGTATTTGTAGTATCTGTAGTATCTGTAGTAGTTGTAGTAGCTGTAGTAGCTGTAGTATCTATAGTAGTTGTAGTATCTGTAGTAGAGGTAGTAGCTGTAGTAGCTGTAGTAGCTGTAGTATCTGCAGTATCTGTAGTGTCTGTAGTTCCTGTAGTATCTGTAGTAGCTGTAGTATCTGTTCGAATCCTTGATGATTAACGTTCCGTTTCCTTTCCGTTCCGTTCCTTTCCCCTTCCTCGATACGTTGATCATTAAGGATTCGAATGGATACCTCTCTACCAGTGTTTACAGAAAGACTACACACACTGAGCAGTACCTAGCTTATGATTCACACCACCCACAATCTTTAAAACGCGGTATTGTTTAGTACCTTTAGGATCGATCTAAACACCTCATAACAAAACCATCAGTTATCTCTTATGAAAAGAAACACCTCTTATCTGTCCTTGTTTCCAACGGTTATCCTTTTTCGTTTGTAAAAAAATCTTACGAAAACCAAGGGACGAACGACCACTAAAGAACCTGAACCCGAAATTAAATCTACTGTGGTTCTGCCATACGTCAAAGGCACATCGGAGGCTCTTCGCTGTTGCCCACAACAACAAGGCATACGGACTGTTTTCAGATCTGTCACAACTCTTAGATCACACCTAGTGCGACCTAAGGACAAT
>JAEMWC010001691.1:60000-65000 GCA_016490735.1 Pachyseris speciosa | reverse complement strand
TTGGTTGCTGCTAGCTGCTTCGTGGCTGCCTTGATCTCTAAGGTGTCTCGCTGTACATTCCAAAGAATTCCCAATGCTCTCTCAACTGGGAGATGGTCTAGATCCAAATCAAGTGGCTTGGAAGTACCAGGTGTACCCAGAATATCTTCCGGAGGCAGCTGAGCTAACACCGTTCGACTATTACTCATGAACTTGGTCAAGCGAAAGCCACCCCGTGAGAGAAGGTCGGTGAGCTGGACAGCGAGCTTGGTTGCCTCTTCTTCTGACGGGAGCGACTTCAACAGGTCGTCCATGTAGAAATCTCTTAATACTGAACTGATTGTTTCTTTACTGTACGCGGATGCATTATCTATGGCAGTTTTCCTCAAACAATAGCTTGCACAGCTTGGACTAGATTTGGCACCAAAGATCATAGCTTGCATTTGGTACACCTCAGGTGGCCGCTCTCGGTCAGCTCCCCTCCAGAGGAATCTCAATGACGGTTGATCACTTTCAATGACTCGTACCTGGAAAAACATAGTCTCAATGTCTGCAATCATAGCAATGGCGTGTAATCTAAACCGCATGATAACACCCACAAGGGAGTTCAGCAGGTCAGGTCCTGTAACCAATCGATCATTCAAAGAGGTGCCCTTATGTGAAGCTGCAGCATCAAACACTACCCTGACCTTTCCTGGTTTGTTGGGATTCGTCACAGCATGATGTGGTAAGTACCATGTGTTGTCTGGCTCATGAGCTGCCTCAGCAGGCGACAACTTTCTTGCATAACCCTTGGCTATGTAGGTTTCTAGGGTCTCATAGTAGCCCTTGGACTTCTCTTTGTCTTTGTCCAGACTTCGTTCCAAACTTGAAAGTCTTCTCTCAGCTAGGATACGGTTATTTGGAAGCTTGATGTCTTCATCCTTCCAAAGCAAACCAGTTTCGTAATGGCCCAGGTCAGTTCGAAAATGTGTAGTGTTCTCTAAGCGCTCTAGAGCTTTCTCATCTTCAGCAGATCTGGGGTTATCTATCTGGAACTTGGTACCAAATGACTCTGTCTTCCACCATTCCTCAACTTGACTGTGCAGAGTGCTATCTACGGCAACACAGTGGCCGACATGCCCGTGATCTGTTCGTGTGGTAAGGATTCCGTTAGCAGCACCAGCAACTGCCCAACCAAAGTCAGTTCGTACAGCGTAAGGTTGACCCTTTGGTCCTTGTCTCCACTCATGCTGAATCATAGCTTCAACTACTTGGACTCCAATGAGTAGACCAATCTGCTTAGTAGAGACAGCAGGGATGTCGAGGTCTTGGAGGTGTTTCCAGCTACTTCTAATGCTCTCCCTTATAAGTCTAACCGGAGGTACATTCAATCTGGGAACTGTCCACGCACCATGAATGGGAACAGGTTTATTCACAGCTTGTTTGCCAGTAGGTGTCACCACTAGGTTAACTACTCTTGATCTGCGGGGGGAACCATCGTACTCAACATTGCCAAGACAGAGACGTTGTTCAGGGCCCTCAAGCTGCAACTGGTCAGCAATATCTTGTCGGATCAAGGTGTCTGAGCTACCATCGTCCAGAATAGCAAATGTGTTGATGGGGGCCACCCCGTCTTTGCCTTGAATTTGGACAGGTACAACTTGAAAGTACACTGATCTGTCCATAATCCTCAGGGAATTAGTGGCCGCCACGTATGATGAAGCTCCTGGTTCGCTGTCTGAACCTTTTCGAGGGTTTGGTTGAGGGTCCTGAGTTGGCTGCCGCTCATCATTTACATCCTCAAAATGTAGCAGGGTGTGGTGATGCTTCTTGCAACCAGTTACTCTGCAGTGGTCCTTGCAAGGGCATTCCCTTACTTGATGCCCCCTTTTAGACAGTTAAGGCACAACTGCATGTCTTTGACAATTTCAAAGCGTTCACGGGCAGACTTGCTCTTGAATTTCTCACACCGATAAGGGGGGTGAGCTTCATCACAGCATGGACAAACTGTTGACTTAGGCCTTTTGCGTTCTACGGGGTTGTTCCCCAGTGGTGTATTCCCTGACACATGCAGAGTGCTGTTTCTAAGGTTTGGTTCCCTCTTTAGTGGATCACGCTTGTTGTTCAGAGGCGGCTTGGCTGGTTCCTCTTGCTCTAGGTGTTGTCTTGCTCTAACATGTTCTGAGAGCCACCGGTCTAGGTCAAACAAGTTGGGTCTTCCTTGGCCTTCATGTCTCTGAACTTCCATTGCCCATTTAGATGCTAAAACATCAGGGAGCTTCTCCACTGCTATGGACAAGTTTGTTTCACTAAGGAGATCAGCAATAAATCTCTGTCTATGGAGGGTTGAAATGGTTGCCCTCAGGGTTTGGTGCAGTTTAGCCAATCCAGCGTGGTCTCGCAGGTGTGGAGATGGTGTGTTTTTTAGAGTCACAATAGCAGCGCGCACTATCTTTCCAGAGTCTGCAAACCTTGTCTTGAGCATTCTGAGTGCTAATATGTAATTGCTACCATCTTCACCTAGGAACTGTATTTCACTCTTTGCAGCACCAGTGACAGCATTTTGGAGGTACGTCAGTCGCTGATTATCATTAAGAAAGGGCTGGTCATGCACAATACTCTTAAATCTTCCAATCCATAAGAGCCAATCAAGTGGTGAGCCGCCAAAATTTCCAAGGTCAAACTTAGGAAGTGAGCGCTCCAATGCCGAGAAGCTACAATAACGATGTGGAGTTGGGCGTGACTGGGGCCTTACACTGAACTCATCTAATTCATCTATCCAAGCATCTTGAGGTTGGCCTGGAAATGCAGGGATGAGGCTCCATGTTGCTTGTGGCTGGAAAGGTGCTCCTTGTACTCTGGGGGTAGTCATTGCAGTTTGGCCGGGAACACCCCAGCCCCTCCAAGGGGAGTTTTGCGCAACTGGCGTCGCTAATTCTGCCTGGCTAGTTGGGGCCTCATGGCTTGGTAGAGGAGTTGTATTTGAAGTTGTTACTATAGCAGCTGTTCTAGGTTTTGTCCAAGGATCTTTATAAGGAGCACAGCTTGTAGGAGGTTGCATCATAGTTGGCTGATTGTTAGTGACAGCTGTATCCAGTAGGGCACCACTAGCAGTGAGGGTGGATGGGTCTGCAGCTTGATTAGCACCCTTTTCAGTTGACTGTGGTACGACTGATGGTGAAGATTTAGAGAGTAAGGGGGGACCACTGGGGTGATCTGAGTCCCATGGCCGGTCAATGTGCTTCTGTGATGTGTCTGGGCGTCCTGTGACAGGGGTATCTTCTACTTCCTTAATAAGTTTGGCTTCCAGTATAGCTCGTTCTACAGTTTCTTCTAATTCTCTAAGTTTTCTCATTCTCATGGCATCTTCATTCAACCGTTGCAATTCTTCAATTTCTACTTCTACTTGTGCTTTGGTTTGTCTTAAGCTAGCCTCTCTTTTAGCTTGAAGCTCACTCAGTTTCTGATCTTCACTTTCTTTCTTTCTAGCTGCTTCCAAATCATGCTGTAAGAGTTTAGCTTCAATAACCTTCTCTTTGTATCGTGAAACTTTAGAAGTTACTGATGCAACACTTGATTTAGTCTTAAGTGAAGCACTCTTTGAGAAACGTTCAGGTTCGGTAACAACTGTAGGTGTATCGCTAATTCGTTCCAGATAATAACGTTCAATGTTTTCGAAGCAGGTAAGCACAGGGGCTAGGGCCTGCTCGATCCAGGTTTCGGGCTCATCATCATCAGGGTCAAATTCAAATAATATTTGATTAACATTCTCCATCTCTGAGACAGCTTTCTCAAGATCCAACTTCAAGGACGCCAATGTTTTTCTACTCAAACGTTTCTCGATATGCTGATTAATTTGGTTGACTAACCTTGTTACATGAGATTTCTTTCCACGTCTTGTTCCTCTCACCCTACGAGCTTCTTCACGAAGAGCATCTTCGTCGCGTTTACTCTTGTTTCTCTCTGGCAAATATCGGTGAGGTATATCATGTTGGTGTGGAATAACATTCGGTCCTTTGTGGAAGGTAAATTCACTGACTGTATTTTCCTCGGTTCCAAGTATCAAATCCGCAGACCTGGATCGCCTCAACAGCTGGGCTCGCTGAGTTCCTTCACTAAATCCGTCCAAACTAAGTTGGGAAGACGTCTCACGCTCTCGAATGCCATTAAATTTTGCCATCTTGCTAGGTTTGTAGGACGGTATTTCCCGTGGTCATCCGGCTCGAATCGACCAAAAATGTGGCGGAGTTGATTCAACAAGGATACAAACAAATTTGAACTAAAACGGCGCGGTATAATATCAACAAACTGCATTTGACAAAACTACAGACAGCCAAGATGGCTGATCATTTTGAGCACATGGTAAGCAATCTGTTCGTGGGGGGCCTGTCCTTATGAAGAAAGCCGCTGACGCGAACAGTCGGCAACACCCTTTGAAGGAAACGACAGAATACAGAAAACGGAGGATAGCCCACTTCGCCTTTACGTGCCTCGGATGAGGTTATCTCGCTGCGAGGTTGATCTTCGTCCTTATTAAGCCAGCCGTCTACCTCTCGACTCCAACGATCGACAAGGTAACGAGGGAGTTTGCGAACCATCCTTTGATTTTCATCTGGATCGTCTAGGACCTTTAGGTACTTCACAGTGTTCGTAGCAGTCTGGCAGTGAATGAGGAAATCTGAGAACTTGCGCAGGCTCGTTCCATCGTTGGGAGGAATCTTAGGCCACTCATTTATTTTCTTCCTGTAAGCATCTGCAACAAGGAAGGGGTTGCCAAATTGGTCAGACAGGATCTTTCTCGCCTGCTTGTATGCTTCCTCAGTCTCCAATAGCAGTAAGCCACTGATCGCTTCCTTAGGTTCGCCTGTCGTGTACTTCCCAAGATAGTACAGTCTTTGAGACACCTTTTCTGTCTGCCCTTCTATTATGGTTTCAAAGGACTTCAGCCATGTCGGGTAA
Organism: Pachyseris speciosa; assembly: GCA_016490735.1. Lineage (NCBI taxonomy): Eukaryota > Metazoa > Cnidaria > Anthozoa > Scleractinia > Pachyseridae > Pachyseris > Pachyseris speciosa. The sequence goes on along the minus strand of JAEMWC010001691.1, from coordinate 60,080 downwards.
TGTAACAAATCGCCGCTAAAGATCTCCGGTTCGGGAAGAGGAAGAGTATCTTGCAACCGTCGTTGAGAGAGAATGTCAGC